>CAXIUP010000085.1:140000-245000 GCA_964035015.1 Corallium rubrum | reverse complement strand
AGAAACTGCTAAAGATGTCATGAATGACATATTTGGGAAAATCGTTGGATCGGAACGAGTTCCTGGTCTTATCGACGCAGCAAGCAGCGACGAACTAAATACAGCAATGGAGAACTTAAAAGTGAAGTGGGCGTCCCACCATGGCCAAGGCAAGCGTTTTGTGGAGTACTTTCTCAAGCACAAGTTGGAACTTGTACGGCAAACAATGACCGCTGACATTCGGGCTATGTCCGGCCTAGGCTGGCCACCTGCAGTGTACGATCAAAACCCGAACGAGTGCATGAACTCTGTTCTTCAGCGAGAAAAGCAAAGAGCTGGAAAGAAGGATTTGACTATACCAGAATTTGCAAGATTGTTGGCAAGTGTCGTGAGGCGTCAGCGCACCGAGGAAGATCTTGCGCTAATTGGTGTTGGCGACCAGCTGTTTCTTGACCCTGATTACGAGACCTACGGGCTGAAGGAGACCCTTTTCTACAGGAAGACGAAAGATCAACAGAACGCTGTTCTGAAAAAGTTCTACCAGGCGCCAGTTAACAGCCACAAAGAACTCCCTGTTGATCTACAGGCAAAGTTTCCTACGCAAGCCAACACAGTGGACACAGATTTCCCCACACTTAGCGTCCCGTTGGAAAAAATGCAAATCGTTCGCGTTCCTTTTGCGGTACTGGCACGAATTTACAACAACGCCTCTGTTTTATTGCAAGACAAGGCCAAGAATATCATCAAAGCCCCGGGTGAGGGAGACAACCTACCTTGGTACGTTTTGAGTGAAATCCGCAATGCACCGTCGTATATCGTCACCAAGAAGCGCACGGCACGCCATAATGTATACTACGAATGCAGCAATAGTTGTATACGATTTACTGCGCACGCGATATGTGCGCACACTATCGCTGTGGCGGAGATTGATCGGCAACTCGAAGAATTTGTAAGGTGTTACAAGTTAAAGTACGAAGGACATTGCAATCTTAACGGTCTTGTCCACATGGATCAACAGTCCGGAAGGGGAAAGAAGAAGACAAAGTCAACCCAGAGAAGAAAAGGCACTAGCAAACGGAATTCGAAGGAAACAGTCGAGAGCTATGTAAATCCAGCTTCTACCAGACCATCGACTTCCATACAGCCTGCAGCTGAGGTTAATAACAAAACAGACAAGTCAATTCACACGGTAAGTTTAACTCATAGACAATGACAATGGCCCCCGTATTCACTTTCTTTAAGCGGCGCTTATCTGATTAGTTATTATATAGTGGAGGTTAGTAAGGCAAAAAAACTTAGACAGAGTCAAACCCTACTCGTACGTTTTCGTGGGCACGAAGCTACCATCTTTTTTATGTCTTGAGTTATTCCAAACACGCTTGGAAGTATGACCATCGTTGTAGTTGTACCAGGGGAGCTCCGACCTCGTCTGTTGGAAGTACACAAACAGTTTCTTCAGAAGAACTCGGAATACCTTTGAATGTCAACAAGACTTTTTTGTCGTTTGTTGTTAATTTTTTTGTTGGGAAATACTTTTTAAATTGGTGACGTTTTAGATCTAACGTTTTGCATCATCAGCGAATAAACTGTTATACTTTTAGAGTTGTGTTTATATACTGCAGGCAATATCATGTAGTACATGAGTTGAACTTCTCGAAGCGAAGAGACAATAGTTAAAATTACAATTTTTTTTACCTGAGAAACCGTAACTTCAGCCGAAATGTTTCGGTTGACTTTATAGAAGTGTAAGATATCATGAAAAATTTTATAAAGTAGGCTTTCCAAACTTTCAAAAAATAACAATGGGGTGAACAGGCTGACATTCATTCATTTTGTTACACGTGGGACGAAATATCAGCTGTGCCTCGTGCATGCTTGCGACATTTAATAGTTGTTTAATAGGGTAAGTGCGCTTTGAGAAACAGGGATTTCCTCTTATTTTGTTTTTGATGCGAGTAACTAAAAGCCGAGGGTTGAGAGCTGAGGTCGAGAATCGATAAGTTATCCAGACAACGAAAAAACCCACTATATACTATAATCGACAACACAGCCCCAATTATATATCGCAACTTAAATTTCTACATTACGCACCGCGGGATATATCTGTAATCTATATAACCGGGGAGGAAAGCGGCCACTTTCACGAACACCTTACATAGAAATAGTGACGTATGCGTTGCATACAACCTTTATTTGCACTCATTATTACCTTACACAATTTAAAATTACAAGAGAAAAAAAGAAATTACATATGAGTACTCACTGCCTAAAATAACCATAGTGGGCTAGTAAGACTAGGCAGGGAGAGAGACATTACAGTATAGACAGTTTAAGGTGGTACTGGAGGCTGAAGTCAACTTCTCCGATCTTAACAGTTTTTGGTCTGTTGAAAGATATAGTAACAATAAGTTCGTATGCCAATTTTGACAGCGCTGCTTTATATACTTGTCGAGATTTGTGCTATCAAACTTTGGTAACTAAGGATGAATGTTCGCGCCAAAACAGCAGATAAAACAGATGGAGGCTGAAAGATGATGCGTTTGTAATTGCTCTCCTACAGCGAGTTTTGACAGAATTCACACCTTGAGATTGGTGTTGTGATTTGACATGCCGCGATTTGACACCTTATGCGTCGTTGCTAAGCGAACTGGTTAATCCCGTTCCCGCGCTATTTCCCCTCACTAAAAATAGGGGTTACAGTGCTTTTTTGTCCATATTTGGGAGACGTTATAACTATTGACCACTGACCTTTCACCGATGGCTCACCCGAACATGAGGGAACGTGTTGGCAAGTCGAAATAGACAAAAATTTAGGTTAAAAAAGCGGTAATTTGAGGTAATATGGCCAAAATTTGATAAATTTTCATCAGTGTAATGACCTAAACCTCCATATCTCTTTCTCTTTTCAATCGATTTGATCAAAATTTGGCGTGATTGTGCACAAGCCTATAATAAAAAAATAATCTCGGAGTCCGCCGGAGTCCGCTTCAAAGATTTTGGTTGCGAAGTGTTTGAATATCTGTTATCTTGCCAAATAACGTAATGCGTGTAGGTCAGCGACATTTAATCGACTGATTGCGGACTCCGAGATTAAATCTTCGTATTGGTATGAAAAGCAAGTCCTCTTTGTTTCAGTTCATAAATTTCAAAGCAGAAGCCACAATCGACCATTAAAAAGCGTTAATATGGAGATCAAATTTCATTTCACCACCCCCCCCTGAACTCAAAAAATTTTTTAAGTATTTTTTTCGAGTTCTACACCACTAAATGTTGTCAAAAACATGTTTAAAAGCGAATTTAAAAAATTTCGATCTCAGCCTCCAGTACTACCTTAACAAAATTAGTAATACAGGTAAACATGGTAGATAACGGAATTACATATATATATAAATTTATAAAGATTTACAAACAAAGGAAAAAACCCAAAAAAACAAAACAAAACAAAACAAAAACACACACAGATAAAAATACAGCATATAAACCAGAAAAAGTACATCAGTCTCAGAATCATAAGAAATATGTTATGTAATGAACAAAACACATAAATTTTTTATAGATTTCTTATACTGGTTAAAATAAGATGAATGACAGATAAACTCACAAATTAATGACATTAATTTCTAATAGTCTTCGATAAAATCAGATTTAATTTGTTTCTTAAATTTCTGCAATGATAGACTTTTAGTATTTTCATCAACAGAATTCCATATTTTAGGACCTTGGAATCTAATATTAAAAATTCCATAGTTTGTTCTTACTTTTGGTAGAGAATAAGACAATTTTGAAGAAAGCCTAGTGTTATAATTATGTGTTTATATATATATATATATATATATATATATTTAGATTTTCGCTTACCTCAAAAGTCTGCTACAGGCTGTTTCATCTAAAAAAGAATCTTCAGGCAGCTGACAATTTTCGAAAACAGGGGGTGCTTATATCCTTATTGTCGGAACGTGGGAGTGTGGGGGCGAAACAATACATGCATTCATGGCTTTTGTTGCGCTGTTTGCGCGGAATTTCTTTCGATGACGACATTCACTGATAATTTCTGCTCTTTTGTTGAGTAAACAATTCTTGTTTTTATCTTTCAAAATATAAAATTTTTCTTCTAAACATAAATTACATCGTTTTGAACCTCCCGTGTACGAAATAGAATGTTTTAAAATTTGCCAATTAATACTAAAATCCTTATTGTTTTCTTTCAATGCCCAAATATATTTCGAAAGTTCGGTGTCGTTTGCATGCTTTTTATGCTGAAAAGATTTAGTGTGGTTGGCCAATCGCTCTTTGAATGTGGTTGAAGTCATGCCAATGTAATTCTTGATCGTGTTTGTGTTGTTTACTGTGACTGTTGCTTTGTATACTATGTCCCTAGTCATGCATTGTTTTCTAAGTTGACAATTCGTGTTTTTCTTACAATTGCAACTGCTAGTGTCCTTATCCTGTGGCATGTTATTCCTAGATATGTGTGCATTGTGTTTAGTGATTATTGACTTAACATTGTTCATGCAGCTGTAACTTACTTTGACTGTGTTTCTGTTAAAAATCTTATGGAGCTTGTGGTGTGGTGGGAAGTGCGTGTCAATTAGGTTTAGGAAATTACGTCCTATGTTATATATATATATATATTATATATATATATATATATATATATATATATATATATATATATATATATATATATATATATATATATATATATATATATATATATATAATGAGATCACCTCGTGATAACCTATACATACATAACCAGTGTGAAGGTATCTCCACATTCATCCTCGGATTCATCACCAGATTCATCACCAGATTCATCACCACATTCGCAAAGCAAATATTTCACCTTCAATAATTCCTTCAATAATCAACCGATCAGCACACACGATACACCAAATTAAAGCTTATTATTCCATCTATCTGGCCCAAGATTAACGGCGTTTGTTTGAAGAATTTATATGGGAAAAATAACGATTTACTAGAAACTACTCGCTCTTCGGTCTTGGGGGGGAAAATTTCGGTGACTTCTTTTCATTTTAACCGGCTTTCCTATATATAAAAATGAAGCTCATTCTATCCTCTTGCTGGCCCCAAAAAAATTAGAAGTGGCCCAGATCTGGTTCAAAATTTTCCTTCCAAGTGAATGTCGTGATCTGGTTCAAGAGTTATTCGCTTTTAAAGCGACAAGCCCATATTGTTTATAATTACACAGCGCGCTAAAAATAGAATACTTTATTATTAATTTGTCGGGATGGTCTTGGGGGAAACATTACGATGGCTTCTTTTTAATTTTAAGCGGCTTTCATATATATCAAAATGAAGATCATTCTATCCTCTTGCTGGCCCAAAAAGAATTAGAAGTGGCCCAGATTTGGTTCAAGAGTTATTCGCTTTTAAAGCGACAAGCCCAAACTGTCAATTACAACGCGCCGGAAATAAAAATCTTTAATAATTGTGGTTGCCGACTTAGACATTGGGGGGAAAATTTCGATGGCTTCTGTTACTTTTTACCAGCTTTCCTATATATCAAATTGAAGCTCATTCTATCGTCTCGCTGGCCCAAGAACAACTAGAAGTGGCCCAGATCTGGTTTAAGAGTTATTCGCATATGCCGAAACTGTGAAGCTATCACGACATTCACTTGGAAGGAAAATTTTGAACCAGATCTGGGCCACTTCTAATTTTTTTTGGGCCAGCAAGAGGATAGAATGATCTTCATTTTGATATATACGAAAGCCGCTTAAAATTAAAAGAAGCCATCGTAATGTTTCCCCCGAGACAATCCCGACGAATTAATAATAAAGTATTCTATTTTTAGCGCGCTGTGTAATTATAAACAATATGGGCTTGTCGCTTTAAAAGCGAATAACTCTTGAACCAGATCTGGGCCACTTCTAATTTTTTTTGGGCCAGCAAGAGGATAGAATGAACTTCATTTTGATATATAGGAAAGCCGGTTAAAATGAAAAGAAGTCACCGCAATTTTCCCCCCAAGTGAATGTGGTGATAGCTTCACAGTTTCGGCGTAGGCGGATAACTCTTAAACCAGATCTGGGCCACTTCTAGTTGTTCTTGGGCCAGCGACACGATAGAATGAGCTTCAATTTTATATATAGGAAACCTGGTAAAAAGTAACAGAAGCCATCGAAATTTTCCCCCCAAAGTCTAAGTCGGCAACCACAATTATTAAAGATTTTTATTTCCGGCGCGCTGTAATTGACAGTTTGGGCTTGTCGCTTTAAAAGCGAATAACTCTTGAACCAAATCTGGGCCAATTCTAATTTTTCATGGGCCAGCAAGAAGATAGAATGAGCTTCATTTTGATATGTATGAAAGCCGCTTAGAATTAAAAGAAGCCACCCTAATGTTTCCCCCAAGACAATCCCGACGAATTAATAATAAAGTATTCTATTTTTAGCGCCGCTGTGTAATTATGAACAATATGGGCTTGTCGCTTTAAAAGCGAATAACTCTTGAACCAGATCTGGGCCACTTCTAATTTTTTTTGGGCCAGCAAGAGGATAGAATGAACTTCATTTTGATATATAGGAAAGCCGGTTAAAATGAAAAGAAGTCACCGCAATTTTCCCCCCAAGTGAATGTGGTGATAGCTTCACAGTTTCGGCGTATGCGGATAACTCTTAAACCAGATCTGGGCCACTTCTAGTTTTTCTTGGGCCAGCAAGACGATAGAATGAGCTTCAATTTGATATATAGGAAAGCTGGTAAAAAGTAGCAGAAGCCATCGAAATTTTCCCCCCAAAGTCTAAGTCGGCAAGCACAATTATTAAAGATTTTTATTTCCGGCGCGCTGTAATTGACAGTTTGGGCTTGTCGCTTTAAAAGCGAATAACTCTTGAACCAAATCTGGGCCACTTCTAATTTTTCATGGGCCAGCAAGAAGATAGAATGAGCTTCATTTTGATATATATGAAAGCTGCTTAGAATTAAAAGAAGCCATCGTAATGTTTCCCCCAATACCATCCCAACGAATTAATAATAAAGTATTCTATTTTTAGCGCGCTGTGTAATTGTAAACAATATGGGCTTGTCGCTTTAAAAGCGAATAACTCTTGAACCAGATCTGGGCCACTTCTAATTTTTTTTGGGCCAGCAAGAGGATAGAATGAGCTTCATTTTGATATACAGGAAAGCCGGTTAAAATGAAAAGAAGTCACCGCAATTTTCCCCCCAAGTGAATGTGGTGATAGCTTCACAGTTTCGGCGTATGCGAATAACTCTTAAACCAGATCTGGGCCACTTCTAGTTGTTCTTGGGCCACCAAGAGGATAGAATGAGCTTCATTTTGATATATAGGAAAGCCGGTTAAAATTAAAAGAAGCTATCGAAATTGTTCCCCCAAGACGGAAGAGCGAGTACTTTCTAGTAAATCGTTATTTTTCTCCTTTACAAATTGTTCAAACAAACGCCGTTAATCTTGGGCCAGAAAGATAGAATAATAAGCTTTAATTTGGTGTATCGTGTGTGTCGATCGGTTGATTATTGAAGGAATTATTGAAGGTGAAATATTTGCTTTGCGAATGTGGTGATGAATGTGGTGATGAATCTGGTGATGAATCTGGTGATGAATCTGGTGATGAATGTGGTGATACCTTCACACTGGTACATACATATATATATATATATATATATATATATATAATATATAACATATAACATATAACATATAACATATAACATATAACATATAACATATAACATATAACATATAACATATAACATATAACATATAACATATAACATATAGCATATAGCATATAGCATATAGCATATAGCATATAACATATAACATATAGCATATAACATATAACATATAACATATAACATATAACATATAACATATAACATATAACATATAACATATAACATATAACATATAACATATAGCATATAACATATAACATATAACATATAACATATAACATATAACATATAACATATAACATATAACATATAACATATAACATATAACATATAACATATAACATATAACATATAACATATAACATATAACATATAACATATAACATATAACATATAACATATAACATATAACATATAACATATAACATATAACATATAACATATAACATATAACATATAACATATAGCATATAACATATAGCATATAGCATATAGCATATAGCATATAGCATATAGCATATAGCATATAGCATATAGCATATAGCATATAGCATATAGCATATAGCATATAGCATATAGCATATAGCATATAGCATATAGCATATAGCATATAGCATATAGCATATAGCATATAGCATATAACATATAACATATAACATATAACATATAACATATAACATATAACATATAACATATAACATATAACATATAACATATAACATATAACATATAACATATAACATATAACATATAACATATAACATATAACATATAACATATAACATATAACATATAACATATAACATATAACATATAACATATAACATATAACATATAACATATAACATATAACATATAACATATAACATATAACATATAACATATAACATATAACATATAACATATAACATATAACATATAACATATAACATATAACATATAACATATAACATATAACATATAACATATAACATATAACATATAACATATAACATATAACATATAACATATAACATATAACATATAACATATAACATATAACATATAACATATAACATATAACATATAACATATAACATATAACATATAACATATAACATATAACATATAACATATAACATATAACATATAACATATAACATATAACATATAACATATAACATATAACATATAACATATAACATATAACATATAACATATAACATATAACATATAACATATAACATATAACATATAACATATAACATATAACATATAACATATAACATATAACATATAACATATAACATATAACATATATGCATATAGCATATAACATATAACATATAACATATAACATATAACATATAACATATAGCATATAACATATAACATATAACATATAACATATAACATATAACATATAACATATAACATATAACATATAACATATAACATATAACATATAACATATAACATATAACATATAACATATAACATATAACATATAACATATAACATATAACATATAACATATAACATATAACATATAACATATAACATATAACATATAACATATAACATATAACATATAACATATAACATATAACATATAACATATAACATATAACATATAACATATAACATATAACATATAACATATAACATATAACATATAACATATAACATATAACATATAACATATAACATATAACATATATTACATATAACATATAACATATAACATATAACATATAACATATAACATATAACATATAACATATAACATATAACATATAACATATAACATATAACATATAACATATAACATATAACATATAACATATAACATATAACATATAACATATAACATATAACATATAACATATAACATATAACATATAACATATAACATATAACATATAACATATAACATATAACATATAACATATAACATATAACATATAACATATAACATATAACATATAACATATAACATATATATAACATATAACATATAACATATAACATATAACATATAACATATAACATAACATATAACATATAACATATAGCATATAACATATAACATATAACATATAACATATAACATATAACATATAACATATAACATATAACATATAACATATAACATATAACATATAACATATAACATATAACATATAACATATAACATATAACATATAACATATAACATATAACATATAACATATAACATATAACATATAACATATAACATATAACATATAATATATAACATATAACATATAACATATAGCATATAGCATATAACATATAACAGCATAACATATACACGCATATACACATATACACATATAGCATATAGCATATAGCATATAGCATATAGCATATACATATAGCATATAGCATACACATATAGCATATACACATATAGCACATATACACATATAGCATATAGCATATAATATAGCATATAGCATATCATATAGCATATAGCATATATATACATATAACATATAACATATAACATATAACATATAACAATACACAATACACAATACACAATACACAATACACAATATACAATACACAATATACAATACACAATACACAATACACAATACACAATACACAATACACAATACACAATACACAATATACACAATACACAATACACAATACACAATACACAATACACAATACACAATACACAATACACAATACACAATACACAATACACAATACACAATACACAATACACAATACACAATACACAATACACAATACACAATACACAATACACAATACACAATACACAATACACAATACACAATACACAATACACAATACACAATACACAATACACAATACACAATACACAATACACAATACACAATACACAATACACAATACACAATACACAATACACAATACACAATACACAATACACAATACACAATACACAATACACAATACACAATACACAATACACAATACACAATACACAATACACAATACACAATACACAATACACAATACACAATACACAATACACAATACACAATACACAATACACAATACACAATACACAATACACAATACACAATACACAATACACAATACACAATACACAATACACAATACACAATACACATACAATACACAATACACAATACACAATACACAATACACAATACACAATACACAATACACAATACACAATACACAATACACAATACACAATACACAATACACAATACACAATACACAATACACAATACACAATACACAATACACAATACACAATACACAATACACAATACACAATACACAATACACAATACACAATACACAATACACAATACACAATACACAATACACAATACACAATACACAATACACAATACACAATACACAATACACAATACACAATACACAATACACAATACACAATACACAATACACAATACACAATACACAATACACAATACACAATACACAATACACAATACACAATACACAATACACAATACACAATACACAATACACAATACACAATACACAATACACAATACACAATACACAATACACAATACACAATACACAATACACAATACACAATACACAATACACAATACACAATACACAATACACAATACACAATACACAATACACAATACACAATACACAATACACAATACACAATACACAATACACAATACACAATACACAATACACAATACACAATACACAATACACAATACACAATACACAATACACAATACACAATACACAATACACAATACACAATACACAATACACAATACACAATACACAATACACAATACACAATACACAATACACAATACACAATACACAATACACAATACACAATACACAATACACAATACACAATACACAATACAATACACAATACACAATACACAATACACAATACACAATACACAATACACAATACACAATACACAATACACAATACACAATACACAATACACAATACACAATACACAATACACAATACACAATACACAATACACAATACACAATACACAATACACAATACACAATACACAATACACAATACACAATACACAATACACAATACACAATACACAATACACAATACACAATACACAATACACAATACACAATACACAATACACAATACACAATACACAATACACAATACACAATACACAATACACAATACACAATACACAATACACAATACAATACACAATACACAATACACAATACACAATACACAATACACAATACACAATACACAATACACAATACACAATACACAATACACAATACACAATACACAATACACAATACACAATACACAATACACAATACACAATACAATACACAATACACAATACACAATACACAATACACAATACACAATACACAATACACAATACACAATACACAATACACAATACACAATACACAACAATACACAATACACAATACACACAATACACAATACACAATACACAATACACAATACACAATACACAATACACAATACACAATACACAATACACAATACACAATACACAATACACAATACACAATACACAATACACAATACACAATACACAATACACAATACACAATACACAATACACAATACACAATACACAATACACAATACACAATACACAATACACAATACACAATACACAATACACAATACACAATACACAATACACAATACACAATACACAATACACAATACACAATACACAATACACAATACACAATACACAATACACAATACACAATACACAATACACAATACACAATACACAATACACAATACACAATACACAATACACAATACACAATACACAATACACAATACACAATACACAATACACAATACACAATACACAATACACAATACACAATACACAATACACAATACACAATACACAATACACAATACACAATACACAATACACAATACACAATACACAATACACAATACACAATACACAATACACAATACACAATACACAATACACAATACACAATACACAATACACAATACACAATACACAATACACAATACACAATACACAATACACAATACACAATACACAATACACAATACACAATACACAATACACAATACACAATACACAATACACAATACACAATACACAATACACAATACACAATACACAATACACAATACACAATACACAATACACAATACACAATACACAATACACAATACACAATACACAATACACAATACACAATACACAATACACAATACACAATACACAATACACAATACACAATACACAATACACAATACACAATACAATACACAATACACAATACACAATACACAATACACAATACACAATACACAATACACAATACACAATACACAATACACAATACACAATACACAATACACAATACACAATACACAATACACAATACACAATACACAATACACAATACACAATACACAATACACAATACACAATACACAATACACAATACACAATACACAATACACAATACACAATACACAATACACAATACACAATACACAATACACAATACACAATACACAATACACAATACACAATACACAATACACAATACACAATACACAATACACAATACACAATACACAATACAATACACAATACACAATACACAATACACAATACACAATACACAATACACAATACACAATACACAATACACAATACACAATACACAATACACAATACACAATACACAATGCACAATTCACCATACACCATACGCCATACACCATGCACAATACACAATTCACCATACACCACGCACAATACACCATACACCATACACAATACACAATACACAATACACAATACACAATACACAATACACAATACACAATACACAATACACAATACACAATACACAATACACAATACACAATACACAATACACAATACACAATACACAATACACAATACACAATACACAATACACAATACACAATACACAATACACAATACACAATACACAATACACAATACACAATACACAATACACAATACACAATACACAATACACAATACACAATACACAATACACAATACACAATACACAATACACAATACACAATACACAATACACAATACACAATACACAATACACAATACACAATACACAATACACAATACACAATACACAATACACAATACACAATACACAATACACAATACACAATACACAATACACAATACACAATACAATACACAATACACAATACACAATACACAATACACAATACACAATACACAATACACAATACACAATACACAATACACAATACACAATACACAATACACAATACACAATACACAATACACAATACACAATACACAATACACAATACACAATACACAATACACAATACACAATACACAATACACAATACACAATACACAATACACAATACACAATACACAATACACAATACACAATACACAATACACACACAATACACAATACACAATACACAATACACAATACACAATACACAATACACAATACACAATACACAATACACAATACACAATACACAATACACAATACACAATACACAATACACAATACACAATACACAATACACAATACACAATACACAATACACAATACACAATACACAATACACAATACACAATACACAATACACAATACACAATACACAATACACAATACACAATACACAATACACAATACACAATACACAATACACAATACACAATACACAATACACAATACACAATACACAATACACAATACACAATACAAACAATACACACACAATACACAATACACAATACACAATACACAATACACAATACACAATACACAATACACAATACACAATACACATATATATACACATATATATAATATATAATATATATATATATATATATATATATATATATATATATATATATATTTATATATATATATATATATATATATACGCTGTCCTAGAAGCTTTTAACTGTATACCAACATACAGCGACAATGGTAAACCGTAAAAATTTAAACCGTAAACTTTGTAACGAAATGGTTTGTTATATTTCACTATTTTATTGCCAGACCTTCTCTCCGCTTTTTCGATTTAATTCTTAATAAAACACGCTTCTGTAATCACATTTCTTTCTTAAGCCGTTGCCTACACCATAATGTAGTACCCAATGGTTTTAAATCTTCTTTTAACTTCAATTATTTTAACTCACAACACGTGGCTAGAAGTGTCATGGCTGCTTGTTATAAACACAGTCGTCGTCTCATGCGTATTACCATTCACTCAATGTCCCAACACGTCAACAAAATTGATTCTGATATTTTGAACGTTAAGACAAACCTCTCTAACGTTTGTCCCACCTATGCCTGCCCGTTTGTAGCTATATTCAATCCGATAAAAAATGCATTCAATCCAGTCCACAAATGTTATTTAATTCAATCATACGTCAATTTTACTATGCAATGCAAACAATAATTTATAGTTTAATGTAAACAACACATATTTTATTCAATTCAATCCACAAAATATTCATTCAATTCAATCCACAAAATATTCATTCAATCCAATCCACAAAAATATTCATTCAATCCAATCCACAAAATATTCATTCAATCCAATCCACAAAAATATTCATTCAATCCAATCCACAAAAATATTCATTCAATCCAATCTACAAAATATTCATTCAATCCAATCCACAAAAATATTCATTCAATCTTCCTGGGGCGAGCGCGGGCGTACCAGTCCTCGCAACTGGTACTGTCGCGCTTAATTTCCCGCTCAAATATCTCAAATGCTTTGTTGTTGAATTAGAACATTTGAATAACAATGGCTAATATTAATAAAAAGTAGTATAGGACTTCGGGGTACCGGCACACCTTTTTTTATTTTGCCAAAAACACACTCAAAATGTTGGGATTCATGGGGAAAGGATGTTTGAAAGGGTGAACTATTTTTTTCCATTTTTCAAAGTATAAGCAGACCGAAAAATGGGTTTTAAAAAGTATGGAAGATTTCTCCCCTTTCAAAACATCTCATATTGTTGGATTTAATATAAAAAACACAACCGACCTTTTACAGGTGGCGCCACGGAAATGTGGTTAGGGCAGGTGATTCACTCAACCGTATGTAAACTCCATTATGTGCAGGTGGTAAGAGAGACGGCCAATCATCTTTTAACCCATAAATTAGAGTTTTGGTTTTAGTTTTGGTTTTCGTTTTGGTTTTGGTTTCGTTGTCATGCCAGGTTTGGAGGAACTAACGTGAAGGCTCGAGGTTACTAATGAGAGGATTCAAGATTTGGTGACTGTGATGGAGTCTTTAGCGGGGGCTCAACCGAGTTTTACGTTTGACGTGGGGAGAGCTGTTATGATGTTGGGGACTATAGACGTTGACGCTGGTGAGGCCGAAGTTTCCGAACGTGTCAGGAGGATCGTGCATGAGTACAAGAAGATTCTGAGTGAAGAGAGGAAGAGAAGGGGTCTTAAGAAGCAAATAGAGGACATGGATAGGATAGACAAAATTCGTTACGATTTAAGAGCTCGGAGACGGCTTCGACGGGAGAGATTTGAACCACATTCGAGAGAGCCACATTCGAGAGAACCATTGGCAAAGGATGAACCGACAGAACAGGGATGACTGCAGCGGGACGTTATATACTATTGTTTTAAGTTGTTGAGTTAGTAACTATTATTTTTCTCCTAACTAAAGTTACCACAATAATTTCATGTATATTAGGTGGATTTCTGTTTTTATTATGTTGGTTAATTAAATATTCTTATGTCCGTACGCGTAGGAACTAACCCCGTTTTCCAGCAAGTATCTTTTATCGTCAAAGCATGAGTGATATTTTATTAATTTCATAACTACCCAGCTTATGTTTATCACTTCGGATGGTTCTCATTTTTTGAAACATTTGTTTTTTTACCAAATAATGTGTCTTTGTAGTTTTTATGTTTGATTTGTTTCTTAGTGACACTCTTTTTAATTCCCTTCGCAGTCTTACCACCTGTTCGGTTGTCTTTTAAATACGAATACATTTTACTTCTGAGACCAACGAACTCAACTATGGGAACGCCAGCCGCTTCGTCCTTCATGTTCCCAATAACCGTTTTGTTCGACTTGTTGTAGTAAGGTGAGCTCTCTGGATAGTCCGAATTGTCAAAGATATCTTTATCAGCCCAGAAGTCTTTGTAAACGTCTTCCGCCTCAATCTCATATGTCAGGCTGTCCGTATCTGTAAACAACAACTTAGCATTATTTTTATATTTCTTTAACACATAGTTGTAATGGAAATCATACATCAGTGTTTTTGACAGACCCAGAATACACATACCAACGTAAGCCGGTCTGTTTAACGTAAGAACTTCTTTGATTTTGTGAACGGCGACCAAATTTTCGTTGAATATTTTGGCGGACACGAAGGTTGGTTTGGAAGTCAGCTTTAACAGCTTTTCTTCACTGGTGACCAACCGGACGTCTACACGCTTTCTCAGGTTTTCCATTGTTTTACCGAAAACGCTGTTGTTCATCAGCTTGAAGAAGTCCTTTTCGAAGGCGTTCCTGGCGGCGGTTCTCTTCACCGTGTTGAAGTCGATGTACTGCTTTAGCCAAGGGGATTGATTGAACAACAAAACCCGGTGAACTTTCTTCACCCTCATCCCAAGCCTGACGTACAGCTGTAGGTTTCTATAGTGGACGACGTATTTTTCCTTGTGCATCAGGTTGGTTACCAGCTTACTGACACCACCAACGCTGACGCCGAACTTCTCCTTAATTTTAAAACAACACCCCGACAGCATATCTTCCCGTATTTCCATTTTTTTCGGGGGCTAACGGATAGTCGATGTGTAGATCGTGGAGTTCAGAGGGATATTCAAGATCAACCTCAAAGTATCATTCCAGTTCGATCGTCTTCAGGGAGTTTCCCCAGGTCCAGGTTTTTCAATTCAGCTTCACTCATCCATTTAAATCCATCAGTTGGGAGGCACTGACTCATGGCCCAACCATACAGATTGTTGGCGTCCAGATACATTATATACTTCACAGCCTCGTCCTCATTGTACCCTCTCATATATGGGTTGTTTGCTTTCCCATACCTATTAGCTATGTAGCTAACCCCACCTCTCATTCCTTTCTCAATGAACTGGAACATGTCGATGTCAGTCATTAGCTCCAACATAATCCCAGTCATTTTCAGCATAGCGTCCCAGGCCAACCCCGGTGAGGTGAAGTAGTGGCAGGGGTCCAGCTTATAGTATTGAACACAAGTCTTCCTAAAGTTTTCAAAGACGTCAGCTAACAACAACATATCCGATTTCAGGTACACGTCATGGTAGTCCCTCATTGTCTCCATCTCAAACGACCTCCAGACCTTCTGAGCGTGTTAGTAATCGGTATCTGATATTTTCTCATCATTTAACACACTGTAGAACTCACTCTTTGGTGGTAACCCCGTTTCCTCAAACCGACTGAAGCTGCCCATGTAGTCATAGGGGTAAACACCCTTCGTCCTCATCAGGTCCAACCTTTCACCAAACTCCTCAGCTGTGTGTCTGAAGGTGTCCCCCGGGAGATTTCCAACCAACTTGTTCAATGAACTACTCATGAACTGAAGACTGTCCAGAAATACAAGGTTCTTACCTAACATGAAGGCCATGTACTTCTCCATATTATTCGGAATGACATTAATCTCCTGTCCGAACTTCCCAATCTCACCCATGATGAGATGACTATCATAACCCCTCAGATTGTGTAAGATGACTGGTATCTTATCAGTTAATCTATGATTTCTGTTACAAAGCTGATGGGCCGATCCTCGATACTTTCCCGTCACATGACAGTGGTCCCGAACCCTAACATCCCTCTCCCCATACTCCAGACCACAGATGTGACACTTTATAGCGTCTCTAAAGTCTACCCTGTCGGAATCACTCAAAACCATGTCCTGGTTGAAGTGTTCTTTTTTTGTATTCTTACAATACTCCACTTCTTCCAACATCTTTCCGATAAACTTGTTGACAGCACCAGGGCCTCTATACACCTGAACAGGTTTGCTGTATCTGTCATCATAACAACAGACAACTTTATACCCATAACCACAATCAGTATGTTTTTAGTACTTCTCCATGTATAGTTTTTTCTCTTTCTCCTCTTGGTCTGAGGCCAACACCTTCCCTCTGCCAACCTTTTCCGTGATCGCTTCGAAGTCAGCGTACACAACAAATGGAACATTTAACTGTTTGTGGAAATTACCATACTTCAACGCGTTCTTACCGGGGTCAGGCATGCTAACAGCCTGTTTACCGTTTACACTGATACACACAGCCTGATGTCTGTCCAGGACCTCCGTTGAGCTGAAACATTGTAGGCAGTAAACACAGTAGTGTTTTTTCTCCCTGTGTTTTGTCTTATTGTACATAAACCTATCAAAGTCCTTGATGAGGACGTAATGTTTGTTGTTCTCATTGGTTATAATCAGGAGGTTCATGAGGTCGGTGAACCTTTCCTCTGAGACGTAAACCGGAAAGGTTAACCCGTCTTCGTAACCAAAGACGTTGATACGTATCTCATTCTGTCTTTCCATCTGGTTGTACTGTTTCTGACTCACTGGAAAGCTGATTCCACTATAGTCTAAGTCGTCAACATAGTCTTGGTACTTAGATACCCTTTGTGGGTTTTTTGAGACAGGGAACTTATGAGCCAGATGACACCACATAAAACACCTATCATCGTTATTCTTAACGTTGATGAACCCCTTTCGACTGTTTTTCAACTCTTTAGGGAGGTCGACGTAAGACGAGCCTTCCAGTGGACTGTACACAGTCAGATTAACGTAGTGACCATCGACTGAGTTTATTGTCCAACCGGATCCCTCGCTTATCCACTGGGCTATCCTAACCACCACCTCCTCATTCGCGGTGTCAACGTCGTGACCAATCCCACTACCGTTGATTACAGTCTTGATGTGGCTGTTGAAGTGAGCCGTCTTATAAGTTCTCCCACTAGACACCTCCTTTTCGAGCATTACAACCAACGTTTCAGCGAACTTCAACCCCCTCATCTCAGTCAGCTCCCGACGTAGTAACCGTACCACATCACTCCTGAGGGCGTTTACCTGTTCCAATGGGTGTTGGGACACAACGGCACAACTGAACGACTTGGTCTTACCCAGTGGCGTAGCCAGGAAGCAGATGTCATGTGGGCACAACATGGGCATAGGTCTCAACATTCTCTGGTGGGTTTCTTGTTATTACAGTGATCTACAGCCACAGGCCGTAGCCACCAATTTTGAAGTACAGTAGGTCCGGTTGGTAGTGGCAGTTCAGAGCGCCAAACATGCGGGAAACCTCTGGTGGGTGAACATGCTCCCCCAGGAAATTTTTGATTTTTTACGCCACGGAAATGCTATTTCCTGCATTTTGGGGGCAATTTTAACAACAAAAAAGATAAAATAAAAACCAGTGAAAATCATGATTTTATAGTCCGTATTTCCTTACCGTGTATACAAAACAACTAACTCTAGCAATAATATTCACGCGAAAACTAGAAAAACAATTTTCAGTCAGGGGCATACGGCATGCCACTAAAGATATTTTGCAGTGTTTGAGCCCAATAATACTTGCGTACTAACAATGCAACTAGATTTTCAGACTGATTTTATTTCAAAAATCGTACAAACTTTCCACAATTAATAAGATTAAGAACAACAAAAAGAACAAAAAATTCCACAATCGAACAACGACAACTGCCTTGCTGCCATTGCGCTTCAACATTTTACTCATCTGCGCCCACTGACACATGCTTTAGCGGTAACAGTCAAAAACATTGGTGGAAACCACTGATGGCACTCGATGAATTTTCACGCGAAAACCGTCATTTTTAGGGAAATATTTAACGTTTATGTGGGAAATAAACTAATACTTTTTCTTTCTGTAAACAGTAAACTTATACATAATCTTCCTAGTGGCTATACTCTATACTTAAATTACTTTGCCTATATAATGAGAGCTAGATCTGTCTGCAATATTTCACCCAGGCACACGCAGGTTTCACCCGGGCACAGGCCCGTGTAGGCCCGGGTGTAGCTACGCCACTGGTCTTACCCCTCAGGGCTCTGTCTAACTGACTTATGTCATAACCTATCAGTCTCTCATAGAGACGGAGGTTTTTGTCGGAATAGTCGTCGTCCTGGTGGATCATGGCATCTGGATCCATCGTTATAACAGGGGTGGTTACATTCCGTTAGGTGTCGTCCCAACCACTTGGTGTAGAACTTGTCCGGGGTACGATCCCAACCAAGTTCTTTATACACAATCCAAAACAGATTGTTATCGAATAAGTCCTTCGTTTTCCCCTTTTTAAGATCCCTTAGGTTACCCAGTAACTTAATCCCTCTTCTTGAGCACAATCTGATGATGTAATAATTGTATCTGGATAAGTTACGACCTTTTATCAAACCCTTACTGTCCATCACTTGGAGAACCTTGGAAAAGTCGGCTGAAACAATATCAACGACTGTATCCCTGACAACTCTGGTGAGTCTCTTCCTCGTCCAATGATTTCTCGAATGCTCACTTCTATGACCAACAGCCGCCCAATATCTCCCGACAACATACCCATATTCTGTGTCACCACATCCTGGATAAGAGAACATCTCAGTGTTCACCTGTACACGAAATCTGGAAAAATCCCCACACCACAGTTTCGTACTACGTTTGGGCGGATCCCGGGTCGGGGGTGTTAACTCAATCCCCATCTGCTTACAGACCCATTCAACGCTTGAAGACGGTAAATCCTTCAGCCCTTTCGGTAAATCCGACCAGGAAACAGACATTATAACTGAACCCTAACAAATCCCCTTAACCCCTACAAAACAAACCTAGACATCAGATACCCACCAACCAGACCAACAGACCCGATAAACAGGGTCTGATACTCTTTCATCTCACCCGATGGTTTGTAATAGTCAGACAACTCAGGCTTTGGCTGGGACGACCCAGCGACCTCAACCTGCCTTAACCTATCCTTCAGCAGATCCAGAGCGTGGTTCGTTGTGTTGATGTCAGCATTGGCGTCAGACAGCTGCTGTCTCAACCTCTGTATCCTGTCCTTCTTAACCACCTCACTCTCGTACCATTTCTCCTTTGCTTTAGCCAGCTGCTCAAGGGCGTGGTTGTGTCTTCTGGTTTCAGCTTCATATCCGGTATGATTTAACTTTGAAAACAGGAATCCAGCGCCCGCGAAGGCCATGGTGTTAAACAGTCCACCAGCAACTACACTAGCCATATATAACTAGAGATAATACACTTCGTTACAAAGATCTGATAATAGAATGGATGTTACACCTATCCCAAAACGGAATCCTGATTAGGTAATGACCATTGTCCTCAGCATACTTATCCTTCATCCGATCGTGTTCCTTCTGTACTCTGAAACGTCTTTCTGCCTCTTCCTGAGTTATTTCACCTGGCCAGGTGGAAGGGTGATAATGTTGTTCACCATCATACTCAATCAGTATGAAAATACCATCACCCATAGGCACTGCAAAGTCATACCTCAGAAGGCCACCACCCAACCCCACTAACCCCTTAAAAGTCTTCTCCCTAACTGCCTCAATCCCATTAGTGCGTAGGGCATTCTGCACATCTCTTTCTCCCCTAGACATGGGAGGCAGCCAACATGTCTTCACCTCCACGTTCATAGTAACCACGGCGTATGGAACCCCCTTAGACTACTTAGGTTTTGAGAAAGGGTCAACCGGTAGATACCCTTTCGACTGGGCATACTTAATCCCAACCGTGCTGAATCCAACGGCAAGGGCTAGCTTGACGGTACCTTTTACCGATTCAGGGGTACCCAAAGGTTCCCTCAATATCTTTTTCGAGGTCATGGAAATCGCCACAGCTCCACTTGTAATCAGGAGAGCGTCGTAGAGCTCGTTCAACAGTTCTTTTCGGTCGGTGGTTGACATTATACTACTACATATTTCATTCATCAAAACTGTCTAAAACCGGGGAAGTCCGGACAGAGTTCTGTGGTTCGGATTTTACCACAGTTCCTTCCATTACCCTCTCCTCCTCAACAGTTTCCAACCTCCGAACCACTCTTCTCTCCTGCCTCATACTGTAATAAAGTGAGGCCCCACCGATAACCAACCCAATGGTTCCAATTAGGTATCCGTAATAAGCTGACCATCCTACACCAACCCCAAGACCAGTCTCAGCCGCCAACCGCTCCCTGGCTTTCCTCTCCTTGGTTGCCTTCGATATCTGAGCCAGTCGTTTACCAGCAGCTACCCGTTTCGGATCCTTAACTCTTTCCGTCTTGACCACTGATGTTATCTTAGGGACTTCCGGGTTTTTTCAGGTACTACGTCAGCCATCTATATACTGATCTATATTTCATCTGTAGGGAATCTGTGAGGTTGTCTGTCAGTTAATCTGTAAGGTCGTCTGTAGGAGTCTGTGAGGAATCCGCGAGGTCGTTTGTGGGAACCTCTGAGGTTGTTTGTAGGGAATCTGTGGGAATCTCTGAGACTGTCTTTAGGGAATCTGTCAGCTGATCTGTGGGAATCTCTGAGATCGTCTGTGGGGTATCTAGTGTCGGCCAGTAGACAACAGATTCGGTTACGTAGTACTCCCCCTTACGGTTCCTTCTAACACAATGTCTCATCACCCCGATAGCTCTTCTGAGGGTGTGGAAGACAGCTAGTATGGGTCGTCTGAGTTTCTTTGGAATCTTCATATAAAATACAGGAGGTCTAAGTCTATACCATGAACCTGGAGTAATGAACAACCCAAAGCTTGGTGCCCGACTGATCGCCCTCGACGGAAACATTGGTGTGGGGAAAACAACGTTTGTTAAACCATTCGCTAGGAGAAATGGTTACCATCTCATCGAAGAGCCAGTTGAAGACAACCCACACCTCGAAAGGCTTTACGCCGACCCTAAGACCTGGGCGTATGAGATGGAGACCTGGTTCCTCGGTGAAAGAATTGATGCCTATCTAAAGGCTCTGGAGTTAATAAACGAAGGGGAGAATGTGATCATAGAGCGAACGCATCACAGCTGTCTGGTTTTTACTAAGTACTGTTGGCGTAATGTTCTGCTCGAGCTGTACATAGGCTAGTATATAATGGCTGAGGGAGGAGTTGATATTGAAATGGGTGAACATGGCGAAGGTAGAGAAAGAGAAGATGGTATCGACGAGACGAGTTTCATAGATGATGACAATGAGGACTCCGAACCGGACTATTCCATATTCGAACCTTCTGACCGTGTAACCCATATTGAAGATGGAGTGCCCAACATTGGTAGTGATGTCGGGTCAATGGGAAGGTCTGTCACATATGATAAAAAGAAGGCCTTCCGCGAGGTATTAGATGCTGTAATAAATAAAAAAGATGGTGATGCATCTAATGAGCTGATAGAACACACCGAGTTCAGATTTAACGAAAAGGGTCTCATCAACAGACCGTGGTTTCATAAAGTATTGATCTTAGTGTCTAAGGGTGACGGGACTAGGTATAGTGGTGACCAATCAAAAAAGGTAGTTGAGCACCGTGAGCGTTTCGAAAAACTGTTAGAGGAAGCCAGAATCGAACATTACAATACGGCTGAGGGAGCGGTTGAGGAAATCAGTGGCAACCCAGTACTCTCCGAAGAAGTGGTAGCTGATATACTCTCACGATCCAGCTCAGCAATCAACGGTTGGGTTGAAGAAAGAGAGAGAGACCTACAGGAACAGATGAGAGGAATATTCATACCCGAACAGAAAGTGACAGAAATCTCTGGAATAATCAACATACAAGGTATGGATACGGATAGGATTGAGTTTCTTGAGACAGAAGTCAACTACTACAGAGAAAAAGCGGATAGTGAAACCAACCTTCTCAGAAAACAGTTCTACGATAACGTCAGAAAAATGGCAGAACAAAAGGCAGAGCATAAGAATTGAGATTAATGAAAGGCCTGAACACACAGAAGCCATGTCTGTCCTAAGCGATGAAGTGGAGAATAATGACCTAAATAGGTTGGAACGTTTTAAGAGGTGGGCTAGGAAGAATATGGTTGGTCTGTCTGCTATAGCCATCACCATAGCTGGGATTGTAACCACAATAGTTGTTGCCGCTAGAAAGGTTGTCTCGGGAGGAGCGAGGGCCGTCGGTGGTTTCGCTAAGGCACTCGCTAACTTGGGTAAGAAGCTGGGACCTCTGTTGGCACCACTATTCAACCTAGTAGCACAGGTTCTGACTTGGGGAGCAAAAGGGATAGCATGGTTAGCCAACAATCTGTGGATTTTAGCCATAGCTATGGCGTGGTTATTGTATGACTACTGGAAAAACAGGAAATAAAATCTGTTATGTAGTATAGGACCAACAGAAGTCAAACAGAGCTGTTACCTGGATTTAGACGGGCTAAGATGTCGGAGATCAAGGGAAGTAGAACAAGACATACGATCACCATGAACCCCAACAAAGTCAACCCTGGTGAGGACCTCTACATCGACATACCAAAGCTAAAACCTGATAGCTGTTTGGTCCCGAGTAGCTTTCATCTATTGTTCGATTTCAAGAACGCTAATACCAAGTCATGGTTCCTAAACAATCGCTCCAGGCTTCTGGTTGAGAGGCTGGTCGTCAAGCTAGCCGGTGAAACTGTTTACGACAGTACGGGTGAAAGTGTTTTCGGTGTATACAGAGATCTCTGGTTACCGAAGAGTGTAAGGGATCAGATGGTTGGGTATGGAATCGGTCCAGAGAACTTGAGAAAGCTGATGTCTAAGGACGACAGTGGGGCTTCCTCTGGGGACGCTGAGAAGGTAGCTGACGCTCTGATGCTCACAATCCATGGGACAAAACTGAGGGTGAGATTGGATAAGATCCTCGGGGATCATGGACTCTACGCTCCCTTTGAAATGTACAACAACTTCCGCTACATCATTAGTTTACCAAAAGCCTCTGACGTTATGGTGGCCCAGTCAAGTGAAACTGTTGATGGGTACACATTGGAAAACCTCGAACTGGAGTATGAGACGGTTGATAACACCGACATCGCCAGTGAAACAACCTCGCTGTACACAGCTGGTCGGTCGTTGTCCTACGAACACGTGACGCTGATGAAGTCAACTGAATGGGCGGCTGGATCAACCCTGATCAACGAACACATTAACCTCCCACGGAAGTCTATGAAAGCAATCGTAATGATGTTCGCAAATAAAACCCTAACTGATAGTGAGGAATACGTCTATCCAAACATCGAAAGTGTTAAGCTAACAATCGAGGGTGTACCCAACGCTGTCTTCAGTCAGGGGATCCCAGAGAGTCGGTTCTATGATGAGGCTAAAAGACTCTTTGGTGGAAAGGAAAACACGGATCAGTTTATGACAATCCGAAAGTTCTACAAGGACGGTTTCACTCTGGCGATTGACTTGAGAAGCATTGAGGATCGCGATAGTGTTGGGACTGGGAAAAGAATCGTTAACACACAGTCTGGGGTCCTGATTGAGATTACCAAAAACGTGACTGCGGCTGACATAGTCTGTCGAATCTTTGTGTTGAGTGATGGTTTGGTAAACATGGTAAACAAAAACCTAAAATCAATTCAGTATTAAATGGATCATCCATTCAATATGTTGGTCGTTGGTATGACGGCTTGTGGGAAAACCTGGTATCTTCTGAAGATGTTAGAAGACGATTACTTAGGATTCTTCGACTACATCGTTCTGCTCTGTCCAACGTTCAGCTGGAACAAAACCTTATGGTACCTGGAAGTATACCCCCGACCCGGACTTCATCGCTGTGGAGTGTAGTCAGGACGACGTTGAAACTATACTGAAACACATTGTTGAAATGTTCAGGGGGTCTAGAACATTGATAGTCCTCGACGACTGTGCCAGTGGACAACCCGTAAAGAACAGAACAAGTGAGTTGGTTAAATTAGCCTTCAGCGCCCGACACTACAATCTGTCAACTATCGTAATCACACAACAGCTAACAGCTATCACAAAACCCTATAGGGAGAATATCAGTAAGCTGGTAACGTTCTACAACCCCAACAAAACCGATATGAAGGTTATTACTGATGACTACCTGGGTGGTTTAGACCGTGATGCCGTCATAGGGATAACCGAAAAGTTAAAAGAGAACAAATACGCTAGGCTTGAGATTATGTTAAGACATCCATACGTGTATAAGGTGGTCATCCCAAAATCTGGTCTACAGTAAGATGGCTGAAAAGAAAACTAAAACGGTAAAGGTTGGGAAAATATCAAAGCATCCGCTGTGGAACCAGTCGAGGCATCTGTTGGGGAACTAGAAACGGGAATACCTACTGAAATCTCCAACCTCATCGATGAGCTCGTCAATGACTTAAAAAAGGTTGAGGAAACCAACCTAGTGTCCCCACCAACTGATGACACCAACAAGAAGAGGAGTGACCTGATAAAATTATCAGAGGATGGTGAGGTAACTCAGTCAGTCAACTACATCAGAAAAGCGTCGGTAAAGGTTGTGGATAAGCTGTACGCTGAATATGAGACCAGAAGAATGGAAAGAGCTAATGAATTCCTGACTGATATTCTAATCAGTAGATTCTCTAATGTTCTCGATGGTTTGGACGCTGTAGAAAGCTCTGAGGCGTTAGACACCGAGTTACAAAAAGATAAACTGTTAAAGAGTGATGTTGGTAAAGTTGTGGCCATGATCACACCGTATATACCATGTCTCGGACTGTTATCTGGTGGTGTAACTGTAGGAAAACATGTGTACCAACATAAAACAAAAGTAGTGGAACAGAAATCGGAAACCAACTAAACTCTGCGTTAATCCCCCAAAACCAAAACCAAAACTCTAATTTATGGGTTAAAAGATGATTGGCCGTCTCCCTTACCACCTGCACATAATGGAGTTTACATACGGTTGAGTGAATCACCTGCCCTAACCACATTTCCGTGGCGCCATCTGTAAAAGGTCGGTTGTGTTTTTTATATTAAACCCAACAATATGAGATGTTTTGAAAGGGGAGAAATCTTCCGTACTTTTTAAAACCCATTTTTCGGTCTGCTTATACTTTGAAAAATGGAAAAAAAGAGTTCACCCTTTCAAACATCCTTTCCCGATGAATCCCAACATATTGAGGGTGTTTTTGGCAAAATAAAAAAAAGTGTGTCGGTACCCCCAAGTCCTATACTGCTATAAAACAATATCTGATGTTGCTGATATACTCAAAGAAGCTTCCGAGATGCTGCAGAAGACAGCTCAGGATCAATCTTCTGATCCTAGTAGTGGAAATTCATGTTCTTCCGAGTCAGCGTCCGCAGGTACAAGGCCAACGAACGACGAAATAGAAGTCAAAACTGATGAAGAATCGCAGAACACTCTGCGCCAAACTCTGCTCAGAGCAAGAAATATGATAAGTGAGAGTTCGTCGAGCGGTGGGAATCGGCGAATGAATAAAAGAGAACGTCTGCGCTCTGCTGCCCCCCCCCGTACGACCAAAAACAGCAAGGTAAGAGTGAAGCCAAAACAAATACGGCAGCCAAAAGACGGCAGAAGAAACCTATAGAATTTGCACTTTTGAAGTGCTATGATGATGATGATGATGATGATGATGATGAGCTGAATGATGAACACAATTTAAAATGGGATTCAGTTATCGCAAATGGAATGATCATGGCCGAAGAGGATGACAAAAGAAACAAACATCCGAAACAAGCTAAAGGAATCCCTGGTCAAAAAGTTTGAAATCATTGGAGAAAATGATTTTGAATTTGTAAAAGTAAGACAGAAAAAAATAACTGACCTAGATCTTGGTCCACAAACAGAATATGGATATCCAGTGGTGAAAAAGATGGCTGGTCAGGGCCTACTGTATATCAAAATAAAGCAAGGCTATGATTTTGTATACAACTCTAAGTGTAGTTACGAAGAAGACAAAGATTGCATAATTGTTGATCCCAATCCCAGTGATCCATCTAGTTGTGGTACACCAACTGCAGTTCAAGCAGCCACTGGTATTCCAACCAGTACGACAGTTGTGTCAACTCCTGGTACTTTTGCCAGCACAGTTCAACCAGCTGCTGTTACACCTTCTGCCATACAACAAGAAAGTGGTGTACCTTCCACTGATCAAATAGCTATCGACATATCTTCCAGTGTTCAACCAGCTAGTGGTAGTGTACCAGTTCAAACAACAAGTGGTGTGCCTGCTCCTGTTATAATGGCATCAGCAGGTGCTGATTCTCATTCTGTAAATGATGCAATAATACAACAAATTATATCAGAAGGATATCAGGATGCCTTACATAATCCAGTACAGATTCTGTCAAGAATACAGAAGGAGCTGGTCCTGCCACTTTCTACTTGTCGTACATAATGTACAAAAATAGCATACACTTGCTTCTCTTTAGAGATGGCTGTTGATCCATCTGGTGAAAACTGTGGCGTCAAAAGGTTTAAAAGTAACTTTGGAGTGAGTTTCTCATTGCTTGGGTGTAACAAAAGGAGCAGGGTTGGAATGCTTGAAAAAGTTGGATAAATCCAAAAATATGGAGGCCATTTTGTAGTTGTGCCATGCAAGGATTGGTACTTGGCAATACCAGCTTGGCAATAACATCTTCTGGTAGAAATTTGGGTAACTGACCATTCTGAAGTAGGGCAACTCCCATCATCACTCCAACATAGAAGTAATCATTGGAGCAGAAGTCAAGAAGCCCATGGTCAAAATATTTCCCTTTAATTGCACAGTTCACACA
Organism: Corallium rubrum; assembly: GCA_964035015.1. NCBI lineage: Eukaryota > Metazoa > Cnidaria > Anthozoa > Scleralcyonacea > Coralliidae > Corallium > Corallium rubrum. Next base: position 215,523 of record CAXIUP010000085.1, on the reverse strand, counting down.
ACGAATCCACTCTTTTCTAGGACCACCCATATCACGTGCCATTTCACCCATGAAGTCAACCTCGAATGTCATACAAAAGTCTGTTACACTTTCAAGTTCCATAAAAGTAGTCTTTAAAATATCCTCTCTGTTAACACAGATATAGTTGGTTTCTCCTTCACAGGTTGATTCATGATCAGTCAAATCCAGTTTTCTACCATGCAGTTTGTAACAGGTGCATCTGAAGAGCCAGTTCTTGGATTTGCCATGCACCCTACTATAACTTTCACATCTGGTGAATGTTGTCAGGTAATTAGGACCAAACTATGAGTTATAATAAAGTTACTAGTTACATTGAAATGGTGTCAGGCAAAGGGTTGACCCATCCTCCTCAGAGGAGGGAGTTAGGTGGGAGAGAGATGAATTACTGGTGAGTGGTTAAGCTACATGAAAAATACCAATTTTGCTTGTTAGAATAACTTATGGTGTGACTGTATGTAAAAAAGATTATTCAAATTTATTATTTTTTAAATGACAAGTTTACATCCACTGTTTGTGAAATATATGTTACCCAGCAGTATATTTTACATATTGCCAGGGTTTTACATAGGTTCTTGGGAAAGGGCTGTTACAAATTATATAGGGGAATATATAACCTTAATTGAGAAAAAGCATATCATAATTTTTTAGTCATGACTTGCTTTCATTATTCCAAGTGTCAAAACACCATTCTGACTGCAGATGATTACCTCAAAAATTTGAAAGTTCACTTTTATTACGTGGAACCATACAGTGATTTCTATAATCCTTGGATTATTTGAATTAATTTAATTGAGGAAAGGGGTGCCACTTCGCCAATTTTGATGAGCCTTTTCAAGGCCCTGGGGAAAACCCTGATTAAGGTTCACCAGTGTTTAAATTATTTTTCAGGGTGGAGACAACAATACCAGTATGGTATCCTATCTCCCTACAGCACATACATGTTCAAATACATTGGTTCTTCCACGTGGTCCATTGGTGGAAATCATACCTGAAGAAGACCAGCTCTTCAACATATATGACCTTGCCTTCACAAGTCTATATTTTGGAGTTGTGTAACTTTAATAATTACACTGTCATAATCAGTTGTTCTCTTGCATACTGCATTGCCATATTCTCACCCGACATTGCAGTGTTGGTTTAAAAATTATATGAGTAACTTGCAGTAATATTTTAAACACAAATTTGTACTGTATTTACTTAACCCTTTCACTACTAGACTTTTTCTCTTGACAAGTAAAATCGTCTGATGTTAGCCAGAGTAAAATACTAAAAGCCCCAACAGTAGTGAAAGGGTTAATAAAAGAATCTTCACTAGGCATTTGCAAATTGCTCGAGCCAAATTGACAATCAACATTGTGATTTGGTGTAACAATATTGAAAAGTAGCAGTGCAATAGAACATCTGATTTGACTACTTACACGTAAGTATATATGTAGATCTAAGATGTTACTGTACAAATATTTTTTTAGAAGTTCACATTATACAGTCATGCAAATACTTGCAAACTTAAGTGCAGATACAAGCTTGGAATCATTCATATGTAGTATAATACACAAATGGGTCATTTCAGAAAAAATCATGTTTTTTTTCTGGGATGACCCAATGCAAGAAAGGTACAGTCTGATGTACTGTACACAAATGTTTAAAATTTGAATGATATCTGGTGACAGTATTTGGCAAACTAAACTGGCCTGCTGGCAAAATATTGTATGGCATTAAAATAAGCACAAGAAACTAAAGAGTTCTTTTGCTTTGTTTATGTCATATCAGTTCACACTTGATAATTCATACACTTACGCCTGTGCTTATTTCACAATTGTGAAACAGGTGGCTTTAACTTAGCTGTTAGGTAAATTTACATTGGTGTGCTGGCCTCTGTCAGGGGAGGCCAACATTAAAATTGGCATCCCATCATTCTTGATTTAAAGTTTGTGCCATGGACCAGTTTTGTGAAAACCCCCTTTTGCAAGATCTTCAACTCTACCTAGGCTTTGGGACAAAGCCCATCAAATCTTTTCCAGTCAACCCAAAAACATAATTTTAACTTGTTTCTCTTTGACTATGCAGACTTGCCAAATTTTGACAAATCTTTTTGTGTCAGTACTTTGTGTGCAATGTTTGGTACACTCTTCAAACTTTTTGGGTTGCCCCTCTAAATGTCTTCACAGGGCTGGGATCAACCCTCCTGCCAATATGCTAGTACATGTACTTTAGTTTACTGTTGTACACACGTTTGACACAAATTCTTTTGAAACATTCTACATGTATGACTTTGCTTTTACTTGTGTAAAACAAAATTTAACATGAAACAGCTTACAGCTGGACTACTTCAGTTAGACAATACAACCCAAGATCTTACATTTGTTTATTTTTTGTGTTAATAGTTGTTGATTACAGTTTATGTTAACTTTGTTAACTGTTTACTTTCTCCATAGGTTCAATAAAGTTTATAGAATCCCAAAAATATTCTTAGTTTCAGTTTGTATCTTTAATAATCAGATGCTGTATATAATCATATAATTAATAGCAATTATTTTAGCAAGATGCCAAAAGTAATCTCACTGTTTATCCTAAAACAGGGTTCTCACCAGACCATCCAATTATAGTATTCCAAAATTTCTGTCTAGCATCATTAGATGCTGAATCTAAGATATCTACTTGGAAGTAACTCGTCAAGGAAAACATTGATTAATTTAAAATGTCTTTGAAGTTAAAAATTCTTTGGTAATTTTTTGTTTTAATGAACAGAGAAGCATGGCTGACAGGAGCATTTACTGAACATTTCATGTGAATCTGGTGCATACTTTAAAGGGTATGGATACTAAGCTGTAAGAACCCTGCTAATTATTGTTAACTAACATCCTTAGTTTTAAATCAAAAGCTTTAACAGACATTTTGACGTCACAGTACATCATAATTATACTGAGTGCAGAGCACAGTTGTTTCTTTAAATACTTTTAGATCAGTTCAAGTTTATTTACAACAAATGCTAAAACTTGGGTGTAAATTTCAATGCCAAAATCTGTTGATGCTTTGTTTGGGTCAAAATTTTGATAAACGCATCTTGTTATTTCTGAAGCGTGTGGCATTTCTACAGGTGATACTACCACATTGTTGTCCCGGTTTCCAACAGAAATAGGGCCATGGGGATCATCGCCATAATACTGATAGTCATTCAAACTATCATCCAGGCTATCGTGTACCCTCAATGGATTTCTCTGATCCATCATACCATTTATCCAAATCTGACTACTTGGTGTCCATCCATGTTCAGTTGATAGGCGATGGTTATTGAATGCATGCATAAATTCTTGCAATGAAAGATTTATTCTTGGTTGGTACACCAGGTGAAGAGCAAACATATGAATTGGATTGTCAAGATCAAGAATTCCTGTCTGTTCCATAGCATAGAAAGTATAATAATATACCAGACACACACATCGGAACACATCTCGCCAAAGCCTTTCAATTCCTTGGTTTCTGGTAGAAGATCCAGCTATAAAACTACCTCGGCCTTCTCCACGATGGTTAACCATGGCATCACAAATCAGGACATTCTCTACACCATAATCCACACGTATCCGAGATGGCCAGAGACCATCATGTCCATCAATAGTCTTTTTAAAAAGTCCTAGAACTGTTTCTGCCTTATTATTTGTATTGCAGGACAGGTACATAATTTTTCGGGATTTCCCATCAATGCATCCATGGATTACAAACAACCAATGGATGAGGGAATGGTGCCCATCTATGTGCCATAATGAATTTGGCCAAGGGACATGGTAAGTTCTTCTTGAAACCAAAGCACCCAGCGTAATGCAGTATTAACTGGATCAACTCGGTTGATGCTTGCTCGTATTCTTCTTCTAGGAATGTGGTATCCCAATGCTCTTAGATGACCAGTTAGGTATGGCTCACCTGTGGCATGGCCATGTTTTAACATGAAGTCCTTCACAAGATTATCAATCTCGGTGTCAGAAATTATTGAAAATCTGCTGAAATTTTCCAACCCATATTCCCTGATACGGCGAAGCAATGTCCATCTCGAGACACCGAACATTTTAGCGATTTTATTCCATGTAAAATGTAGCGCAGTTCCTCCAAGGTCTCCTGGGGAATATCATATCTTGGTCGTCCTGGCCTACTTGAAGCAACAGTTGGGCATGAGATAGTACATAACATTGACTTGGCGGACTCATTAATGTAGTAAAAATTAAACTGTCGATGAATATCGCTAAAAACGTTTTCTAAATCTAACCAACTTTGTTCGTCGTTTGATTGTGACCACTGACATGTTGTCCATCCATTCGACTCCCTACTTATCTGCAAAAGCTCGACACTTTTTTCCAAAAGGTCGATATGAAGAAGAAGATCACTGGTTGTTGCTGGAAGATCGTCAGAGATAAGAGACTCTGACTTGTTCAATACGTCCTCCAAAAAGCTTTTGAGATCACCGTCTTCATGGAAGTCAGCCATGATTGATTTTGATTTCTGATCTCAACGATGACATCATCACAGGCCGCGCTTGCCCCAGGAAGATTGAATGAATATTTTTGTGGATTGGATTGAATGAATATTTTTGTGGATTGGATTGAATGAATATTTTGTAGATTGGATTGAATGAATATTTTGTAGATTGGATTGAATGAATATTTTTGTGAATTGGATGGAAAGAATATTTTTGTGGATTGGATTGAATGAATATTTTGTGGATTGGATTGAATGAATATTTTTGTGGATTGGATTGAATGAATATTTTGTGGATTGAATTGAATGAATATTTTGTGGATTGGATTGAATGAATATTTTGTGGATTGAATTGAATAAAATATGTGTTGTTTACATTAAACTATAAATTATTGTTTGCATTGCATAGTAAAATTGACGTATGATTGAATTAAATAACATTTGTGGATTGGATTGAATGCATTTTTTATCGGATTGAATATTGCTACAAACGGGCAGGCATACCCACCGTCATATATTCAGGCATCACCCAGTTTATTCGCTCGTTGAACTCGAAATTTTACACGTTTCTCAAGGCGAGTAAAACTTCGAAATTCAACACTCTTGTAGGCCCCCTCGTCCCGTTTCGAATTCTAACCACACTAACTCCACCAGTAATGTCAATTTAGTGGTCACGATTCCTCCTGATTTGCCCTTGTCTGACCCTGAGAGATCTGTCCTTGCGAAAGGTCTCAAATTTGTTCCCAACCCTGGGCCCATAGACTCCTCAGTGAAGGACACCGAAACTTTCTTTAGAAGACTAAGACTTAAGGCACATTTTCACAATAATTCCTCCATCCAACAAAAGGATGTTTTTAAGGCTGCTAATCCTAAAAAATCTTCCTGGTCTCCTCCGGAAGGCCAATTTGGCTCCCACATCATGGCGCCCTTGGTTAAGAATTTACCTTCTTACATCAAGGACACCAAACATGCTCTGAAAATTTGTGACCGCATTAGTTTTCAGGGTTCACATCATTTCATCTTCACCATGGATGTCAAATCACTCTACACTGTCATCCCGCATCACGATGGTCTTCAAGCACTTAAATATTTCTTTGATCAACGCACAACTCGGGAGCCATCGACCACTACTTTGTTACGCCTGGCCGAGTTAGTGCTCACCCTCAACAATTTTTCGTTTGATGGTGAGCATTACCAACAAGTTAGTGGTGTAGCCATGGGTACCAAAATGGGCCCTAACTATGCCAACTTATTTGTTGGTTATGTGGAAAAACAAATCTTTGAACAATACACTGGTTTCCTACCTGACTACTATGGTCGGTTCATTGATGATTGCTTAGGCACTGCATCATGTTTGCGCGCTGACCTGGTTTGCTTCATTAACTATGTTAATGACTTCCACCCAGCACTCCAGTTCACATGTGGGATCAGTGAGAGTAGTGTGTCGTTCTTAGATATTCTCGTCTCCATTAATGGTAATAAGCTGAGCAATTCTGTCTTTTACAAGACCACCGACTCTCATGGCTACCTCCTCTTCGCCTCTCATCATCCTAAACACACCAAAACTTCCATTCCTTTCTCTCAATTTCTTCGTCTTCGCCGCCTCTGCAGTGAAGACGACGATTTCAATGCCAAATGTTTGGAAATGAGAAACTTTTTTGTTAATCGCGGTTATCCTTCCCACCTCCTAGACACTGCCTTACACAAGGTCTCCAACATTTCCCGTTCAGACACCTTAAGCGAACCTTTGGCTACCATTTCTAATGAAAAAGTACCTCTAGTTCTCACTTTTCATCCCTTCAATTTTAAAGTAAGGGACATCATTAGCCGCAATTTCGACCTCATTAAAAATGACCCAGAAACATCTTCCATTTTCTCTGAGAAACCCCTAGTATCTTTTCGGCATAGCAAAAACATCCGGGAAAACGTTGTTCACAGCTCACTGCAGCAAGCCTTGGTATCACATGTTGGCACCAGCTCTTGCTGTCGTGGTAGGCGCAACACCTGTAAATATTTAGACTCCTCAATTTCAATTTCGGCTCCAAAATGTAGGTTCAACATAACCCATAGTTTCACTTGCACTTCCTCCAACCTCATTTACTGTATCTCTTGCAGTAAATGACCCATGCTTTACATCGGAGAAACTGGAAGACGTTTAGGTGACAGGTTTGTTGAACACCTTCGTGATGTCAAAAACAATGTGCAAAACAAACCTCTTGTCAGGCACTACAACAGTGCCAACCACTCCTTTTCTAACATGAAAATCTGCGCCATTCAGCCCATTACAGGTTGTAACGATACTCGTCGGAAACAAGAAATGCGTCTCATTTACAAACTTGGTACCATTCACCCTCACGGCCTCAATGAGCGATTCTCTTTCATTTAGCTCACTCCACCACCATTATTCCACACCTTTTCCTTAACCTTTTTTCGATGATTTAAATAGTAATTTATAACCTGTTTCTTTGCCTATTTGCAGGTAGCTGACCCACAAATTGGGTCAGCACCTTTTTTACAGGCTAAAATTACATATTAATTTATTTGTTTACTTTGTTTTTATTGGCTTACATGTGTTCACGTGATTCCCATTGTAGCTCTGCTATAAATACGCGTGACCACATGTGAGTTGTTTACTAATTTCTCCTGACGAAGGGCCTTCGCTCGAAACGTCGAGAAGATTTTTCTCTGTTTTTCAGGCCAACTTGACTTAACCCTGGTAATATTTTATATAATATATATATAATATATATAATACATACAATATATATAATACATACAATATACATCATACATATATATATATATATATATATATATATATATATATATATATATATATATATATATATATATAGTTCAATCTACAGACACGTGTTTCGCTGTACTACAGCTCATCAGTGTAGCTTGAAACAATCTGAATGAATTTCATCAATTACTTATACACATGCGATCGTCGGTGACAACCGCATGTGGGACAGCATTGGTGAAGTACACATTCAGATAGCGTGAAGTGCGCATGGGCCCAGAGTGCTCAAACTTCCACAAGGGTAGTGAGCGTTGCATTATCGCTAATAGGTACCCACGGCAACTTCACAGGGTGCTCAACAACACCGAAGTGAAGGGGCATACATAGTTCAATCTACAGACACGTGTTTCGCTGTACTACAGCTCATCAGTGTAGCTTGGAACAATCTGAATGAATTTCATCAATTACTTATACACATCCGATCGTCGGTGACAACCGCATGTGGGACAGCATTGGTGAAGTGCATTCAGATAGCGTGAAGTGCGCATGGGCCCAGAGTGCTCAAACTTCCACAAGGGTAGTGAGCGTTGCATTATCGTTAATAGGTACCCACGGCAACTTCACGGTGTGCTCAACACCGAAGTGAAGGGGCATACATAGTTCAATCTACAGACACGTGTTTCGCTGTACTACAGCTCATCAGTGTAGCTTGGAACAATCTGAATGAATTTCATCAATTACTTATACACATGCGATCGTCGGTGACAACCGCATGTGGGACAGTATTGGTGAAGTACATTCAGAGAGCGTGAAGTGCGCATGGGCCCAGAGTGCTCAAACTTCCACAAGGGTAGTGAGGGTAGTGATATATATATATATATATATATATATATATATATATATATATATATATATATATATATATATATATATATATATATATGTAATATATATATATGATATATATAATATAGATAATATATACAATATATACAATATATACAATATATATAATATATATAATATATATAATATATATAATATATATAATATATATAATATATATAATATATATAATATATATAATATATATAATATATATAATACATACAATATATATGCGCACGCTCACTGCTTGCAGTTTGAGCGCTCTGGCGTGGTTTTGATGTCCCACAATTTGTGAGGCACCAAAGGTGACTGTAAATAGCAGTTACCTTCATCCTGCTCATCAGCACTACAGTGATGAGGCCCGAAAGGCCGAAACGGTACCGTCTGTAGTTAGATATCGCTCTATGGCCTTTAGGTCATATTGAGCGCTCTACAGGATGAGCCATTGCTGCTTACGCATTGTGCGCACGCTCACTGCTTGCAGTTTGAGCGCTCTGGCGTGGTTTTGATGTCCCACAATTTGTGAGGCACCAAAGGTGACTGTAAATAGCAGTTACCTTCATCCTGCTCATCAGCACTACACTGATGAGGCCCGAAAGGCCGAAACGGTACCGTCTGTAGTTATATATATATATATATCTATGTATATATCTATGTATCTATGTATCTATGTATGTATGTATGTATCTATGTATGTATCTATGTATGTATAGGTTATCGCATGGGGGACGAGGTGATATCATTTTTATCGCTTGAGGGACGATATTGTTATTGTCACGAGTGAGCGCAGCGAACGAGGGACAATTACGATATCGTCCTGAAAGCGATAAAAATGATATACCGAGTCACGAATGTGATAGCCTCAGATTCGGCCTTGGATTCAGCCTCGGATTCGGATTCGCAAAGCGAGTATTTCACCTTAAATAATTCCCTCAATAATCAACCGGTCGGCACACACGATACACCAAATTAAAGCTTATTATTCTATCTTTCTGGTCCAAGATTAATGGCGTTCGTTTCAACAATTTGTAGAGGGAAAAAATAACGATTTAATATAACGTATCCACTTTTTAGATAAACAAATAGATCAAATTCGCTGGGACAGCTTGGGCATGGGTTACAATTTCGTACATTATGGCCGCCACGCATGCGCTTCGCGTTGCCTTGCAGACTTGAATTACATCGAAAACAGTTAATATTTGGCTTACCTTTATGACGTTTTTCTCTTCTGTTGCTATAGTAGATTTGTTTCTTTAATTCCACAAGTCCTATGTTCAAGTAACATCATTGTCTGTGCCATTTATATTCGTTATTTAAGAAGACTACATGATTAAACCGGTTCCCGAGGCTGTTAAAGATACAAAGCTATAGTTCCTAAATTCACCATACTTCATCTCTAAAAACTGTAAAGGAATGTGAATGTTGGAAACTGTGGTCAGAAACGGTTCCCACTAATTTAAGTTTTGAACCCACAAGTCGGAATTGAGTGTTTGGATACCAAAGTCGATTCTGAAGCTAAAAAAACAAGTTAAAAAACCTATCTTCGTGGTTCCCAGCGTCTGTTAAACAACGGCATTGAAACAGCAAAAATATCCTTCTGTAACGCACTAAAGTGAGGGAAAGATGACAAAAATCACTTTTCTTCGCTTCGAAACAACAGTTTGTACGCCATTTTGAAAATTTAACGTCGTTGTTTAGGTAACCGAGCCATTACATCATCTTTAATTCAAAGCTTTGGCAAAAGCCGCGTTGAAGCGCGTTTAATCCTGTTTGATCGGCCCGGTTTATGGTTTAAATGGATGTTAAGAACGAAAAACTGTCAGCGGAATGATTTGTGGGCTCATAGTTGTACTCTTCTCCATAGTTCTTCTCCCTATTCTCCTTACTTACCATGCATCTAAACCAGTTCATAAATAGACATATCCAACGAGCCAAAGCGTTGCGAATACAAGACAAAAGTTGTGGTCACTGAACCTGAAATTAGTTATGCTGCGAGAGATTTGCGTAGCAAACCTATCATAGCTTTAAAAATCCTTATCCCTTGCTAAAAGAATGGCACAAACTTGTATCGGAAAAGCATCCCTTGCAAGGGAATACACACTACGAAGCTGGAACTGATCAACCTATTAACTTTGCTTTTCTGTTGGAAGGTGAAATCCCGTCTAATCTATTTTGCTTTACAAGTGACAAAGCGAAGAGGTGTGAAATAAACGACAATTTATGGAAGATTGCTGGCTCTGTGGTACAGCTGAACAAGATGACAAAAGGCAGAGGCCGGAAGGAGTTGGATGGCAGAGTGAGGAAATTCCATGTCTTTGAAGGACAAACAAAATCGCCAGTGGAATTTATGGATAAGCTGAAAAGTTTCGAAAACGAAATCCTTCAATGGAAAATGAAATACGAGAACCTTGAAGAGGAAAAGCAAAAATTATTCAATGAAATGACAATCTATCCATGAGAAGGACAGAATTATTCACCATTCCCTTACAAAAATAAACTATAGTTTTTATGGAACAAAACTATAGTTTTCAAAACTAAAGTATTTTGGAACAAACTATAGTTGTAAAAACTATAGTTTTTAAATCAAAACTATAGTTTCATAGACTATAGTTAATGCTTTAAGCTGTAGTTTTTTCTAACTATAGTTTTAAAACCATGAAAGTATTTTGGAACAAAACTATAGTTTTCAAAACGAACTTTCGTTTAACAAACTATAGTTTTAAAGAAAACTATACTGAAGAAAATTATAGTTTGCAAAATCATAGTTTTCTTTACGTTTATTAATTTCCAACCAGTATTTTTTGCGAGAATGAAATATTTTTGTGGGGAATAAACAAGCCTGTAGGCTTCACCTTTGACATTTTCAGGCTCCTTAATAATTGGTTTACACAAGCACATAGTCTTTCCCTGGTTGATAATATAATTGGCTAAGATATGCTTTGCCAATTGTGTAATCCAACAGGGAAACACTATTTTGCAAGTTGCATTCAAAGTAATAAATAACAGCATTTTCATTTCATATATTTAAAGGTTTATTAACTTGATAAAAACATGCAATAAAGTTAACCTACTAAGTACAAAGTTAACATGCAACATTTTTTTAATGGAAATAATAATAAATATAAAATAATTTTAAATCAAGTTGAATGTTTTCATTTTGAGGGGCAGTGTTCCCTTTTGATGCCACATCTTCAACTAAAGTTGTTTTGTTTCTTCCATGCGGCCTTCATTGTTTAGCTTAAATTTAATAGCTTTTATAACATCTTCTTCTATCACAGGTCTTTTAACATTCATGCAGGGGCGGATTTAGGATTTTGAAAACGTCAGTCAAAGTTATGGTCCACAGATCTAGGGGGTGTGGGGGCATGCCCCCCTGAAAATTTTTGAAATTGGGCTTTCTAAAATGGTATTTCCCGCGATCTGACAGCCTGCATAGCCGGCGTGATTGGGGAAGGGAGCGGCTGCAGGCACCTTTTGTTATTTTTCACGCCACTCCCTAATTAAAACGTTAAAAAAAAGTTAAACGTTTTCGAAACATCGATCTATCGATATATGCATGTTTGTGTTGGTGAGAGGTATACACTGTAAAAACTGACTGGTTGAAACAACCAAATGAATTGGTCAAGAGAAATTCAAATGGTAGATTCAACCAACTTTTAATTGGTTGAAATAGTAACTATAACAAATACCAGCAACATGAAAAAGTATCAGTTTTGCATGTTTTACTCACTGCTTACTTGCAAGAAATGTTGCCTACAATTCACATACATTTAAATAAATAATTAAGGTTGTGACAAAGTCAAAGTTAATTGGTACAAGTGAAACTTTCTTTTATCCAAAAAATGCTAACTCAGAGATCACACCATCTTGTTGGACCCATAAATTAGAATAATTCACTCTAAGAAAAGGTGTGTTAAATAATTAACACAACTTTTTTGTCCAAATTTTAACACACCTTAAGTTAGGTTTTCTAACACACCTTAAGAGTTAGTTATTTAACACACCTTGGTGTGTTATATGAACACATGTTAACATATGTTACTGTATACTGTAGGTGTGTTAATACAAAGGCGTGCTACGCAACATGCCCTGTTTAACATTGTCAACATAATTAATATATTTTAACACATGTGAGTGTTTACATCAGGATGACATTAAAGTATATGTATACAGTCACTTACTATAATAATAACTACTAATTATATATATGGTATACAGGAAAATGGTCATATGCAAACCATTTTTGGCAGTTCAAATTCCCAAATATTAACTGATAGCTAAAAATCCTAGACTAACCACAATGTTACATGTATGTGGTTCTGCATCTATATCCGAAATACGTCATTCAGCATTTAGGATACTACATGAGATATTTTATAGAATGTTGGTTATTTTCAAAGTGTACTTAACAACAATCCAATCAGCAATGATACAATGACAAGGGAACATCAGCTGAATCATCTTGAAGATCAACAACCCTTTTCTTTCGTTGAGAAGTTGGCTTTTGCATCACTCAATGTGTGCTGGTCTGGTCCGGTAAAATGAGAATTTAAATTAGTTCAAGAATTTGTTAAATAATATTTAATTAACTCAAATATTTAAACTCAAAATTTCAATTTATAAGCTAAAATTTTGATTTTGTTCAGTTGTAATTTTTGTTTGTTTAAATATTCACTCCATTTAACCCATTGATGCCTACAATAGGAATCATCAGCTGCTGATAAATTTAGTAACACAATAAAAGAGACAGTTTTGGCTGGTTCAGGCAGGAATAAGTAATAATCACTTGACCCAATACCATTGTTACCACCTCTTAGAGAGTAAAATCATCTGCTGGAGTGTGAATTAATGTCAATATTAAACTTTATAATTATGAAGTATATGGGCTCTCAGATGTGATAATGACATACTAGCCGACTAGCTTCCCAGGATCAAGAGTAAGATTCCCTCCAAAGGTCACATGCTCATACATTCCTCCTAACTACAAGATTGCAGTTACCGAACAAACAATTTGGACAGAAAATTATACTTTCCTAGCAGAATTCTAGTGTTTTTGAACACAATTAGAATATAGGGATGTTCAGTAATGTATAAGGAATATACAGTATCTGTATGTCACTAAAATTATACCAATATTATTAGTATGACATTATACCAGTTTGAGTCTTATATTTTATCAAACCGGTCAACTTTCTAAAATATCCAGATGTGTGATATGTGTTCTTAGCATAAATATATATAAATATATATATATATAAATATATACATAAATATATATATACATGAATATATGAAATATGGTATAGTAGGTTAATACTGCCGAAACAGAACGTTTCCATTGTTTCAACACTGCCTACGCAGCACACTACTTTTATTACTATATATATATATATATATATATATATATATATATATATATATATATATATGTGTGTGTGTGTGTGTGTGTGTGTGTGTGTGTGTGTATGTATTAAAAATCTCAGTATACAGCATCAGTGTCACTTTAAAAAAGACATACAGTTAGACCAATATATAACCTGCTAATAGTATTTTGAGATATAAATATGCCTATTGGAATAGATCATTATGTCATTGATCAATAAATAAACTACCAGTGGCGTAGCTACACCCGGGCCTACCCGGGCCTGTGCCCGGGTGAAACCTGCGTGTGCCTGGGTGAAATATTGCAGACAGATCTAGCTCTCATTATATAGGCAAAGTAATTTGAGTATAGCCACTAGGAAGATTATGTATAAGTTTACTGTTTACAGAAAGAAAAAGTATTAGTTTATTTCCCACATAAACGTTAAATATTTCCCTAAAAATGACGGTTTTCGCGTGAAAATTCATCGAGTGCCATCAGTGGTTTCCACCAATGTTTTTGACTGTTACCGCTAAAGCATGTGTCAGTGGGCGCAGATGAGTAAAATGTTGAAGCGCAATGGCAGCAAGGCAGTTGTCGTTGTTCGATTGTGGAATTTTTTGTTCTTTTTGTTGTTCTTAATCTTATTAATTGTGGAAAGTTTGTACGATTTTTGAAATAAAATCAGTCTGAAAATCTAGTTGCATTGTTAGTACGCAAGTATTATTGGGCTCAAACACTGCAAAATATCTTTAGTGGCATGCCGTATGCCCCTGACTGAAAATTGTTTTTCTAGTTTTCGCGTGAATATTATTGCTAGAGTTAGTTGTTTTGTATACACGGTAAGGAAATACTGACTATAAAATCATGATTTTCACTGGTTTTTATTTTATCTTTTTTGTTGTTAAAATTGCCGCCAAAATGCAGGAAATAGCATTTCCGTGGCGTAAAAAATCAAAAATTTCCTGGGGAAGCATGTTCACCCCCCAGAGGTTTCCCGCATGTTTGGCGCTCTGAACTGCCACTACCAACCGGACATACTGTACTTCAAAATTGGTGGCTACGGCCTGTGGCTGTAGATCACTGTAATAACAAAAAACCCACCAGAGAATGTTGAGACCTATGATGCCCATGTTGTGCCCACATGACATCTGCTTCCTGGCTACGCCACTGTAAACTACCAGTATTATTTAAGGATTTTACTTACCAATATAGACAGCAAGTTGAATGGTTGAACACAACTGAACATGGTAACTCTACCCTATGGACTAGAAAACAAGAGAAAATAATATATGAATGAATAAGCAGACAAACAAACGCACACAAAACATACTTAACTGTTAGTCTGTTTAATACCAACAATTTAATATTTCATATAATCACAAATAACTTTTACCTCAAAATCTGAATGCTTTAGTTTTACATAAGATAATCCTTATCATGAATGAAATGGTGGCTAAAGAATGGTAAAAAAAAGAAAGAATGATTTGAGAGTTTGTTAGGAACCACAATTGACTATTACTGTAAAATTGTGAAGACAAGAAGAGATTAAGCCAACATTGTTGAGGACAAAAGATGATGACTTTAATAATAAACATTGGCTTCAACTACACTAACTTCGATCAGTATAAAATGGTTTGTAATGGACAATCAAACAGGAAATTGACAACGAGAGCCAAGGAAAATTTCACATTACAATAAGTAGGACAATATAAAACAAACGATTACTGAATCTCTTTACCTTGCTGGTAGCCTCGTGCGAGCGAAGCTTCTAGGACTTTGTTGGTTCAACTCGATTTCCATGGCTTTTAGTTAAATCCTTCCGTAGAAGAACATGTTATTTCGGTGAAGACTGTCTTCCTGATCTCTTCGCAAACAAAAAGTCTTATTTCCAAGGGTTTATGTAGCTTGAATCCCAAAACACCATCAGTCCATCACAAGTGAATTTCAAACGTGGCGCACTGAGATGGGATGACGCTATCCCAAGTATCAATGCGCGCTCGCTGCGCAGAGCATGCGCGGTATCGTGGCTACATGCGCCTGGGGGCTGGGTACGACACTGGCTAGAGGGGGCCTCTGCACTGGTGACGGCGCTATTTAGCCAAAATTTTTATTACCTGTAGCCTTTCTCTCTGAATTCTGATATGCTATTCTGTTTCGAAATTACACACGTATTGATTCGGAATTACTTCATGCACATTTAGGTATAGATATAAAGTTTTAAACGTAGGGATATTTAAGCTAAACAAATGTTGTAATGCTGTATTATATTTAAAAGATGTGTTTTATTATTACTACCAAAGCGTTTGTTATTACTACCGAAAGTACTCTATTTGAACAGTGAATTATTTCAAACGATGTGCTATGTTTTTCGAAAGGTGTATTCCTCATAAAGATGTGTAACTCAAAAGGTGTTATTATGAAAGGTGTGTTTTTTTAAAGGTGTGTTTTTATAAGACCATTCCATATTGGTCGCAACCAAAAAAAAAAGGTTATTTTAACCAGTCAGTTTTTACAGTGTATGAGTTTAATATGTAATACTATATATGTAAATTAAATACCGTATATCTAAATAGTATTAATTAAAAGGAACTTTTTGTTCATTTGTTATTCTAATTACTGTAATTATGTATATTATAATAAAAACGTTTTTTACACTTTTCAGTTTCTGTCTTAGTTGATAGAAGTCACCATAGTTCAATTAACAATTGCCTAACCAGCAGGTATAAAATGAATAGATTTGTGAGTTTATACCAATTGATACCTTACTGTTATACTTTTCATAGTTTCGCCATAATTCACAGATACATACTATTTGAATTTTAAAAACTATAGTTTCTTTAGAAACTACAGTTTGTTTAATATTTTCCAGTTGGAAAACTATAGTTCAGCTGTAAACAACTATAGTTATTGCATAGTAACTATAATTTGATCTTAAAAACTATAGTTTTTATGAAAACTATACTAATCAGGTAATAACTAAAGTTTCTGGAAGGGAAACTATAGTTCATTGCAAAAGTAAACTTTAGTTATAACTATAGTTTAATTTCCAGAACTATAGTTTGAACGAAAACTATAGTATTTTGCTGAAAAACTTTAGTTTTTTATTGAAAACTATAGTTTTGGATGGAAAACTATAGTTCTGGCATGAAAACTATAGTTTATTTTTGTAAGGGTTTGCAAAATTCAAACAAAGAATTGGAAGATTATGTTGCTAGCCTTGAGAAATTATCTTCTATTCAGGCAACATACCAAGGAAAATCTGTTTCTTCAAGCAAAAACAAGGGAAGGACTTTGAAATCATATTTGTAGAGGGCTGAAATTGCTCTTTGGTTCAGCAAATCCTTTGGCTTGGATGTTGAGAGTATTTTAGTTAAAGAGAGTGACACAGGTGTAAAACACACCTTGAACATTAATTCCTCCTCAAGTACAGGGTTGCCTTCAGATTTTGGGGCACCACCAGAACCAGCAATGAATATAAAGTATAACAGCCTTTCTCAAGAGGAAAAGAAACAAATAGAAGAAATTCTTTACCTCCTTGACAAATTTTGTGTCGAAGATACATTTTTTCACAAACTGACTATGGTCACTAATGGACTACCCAAGTCATATCTTGTACAGCAGTGTAGAGGAGAATTAGACAAACTATGCCTTTTAGACTGTCTGCCAGGAAAGCTGCCCGGTGCGAAAGTCCATTCAGTTAAAGAGTTGATTCTACAACATGCTGCTGAGTACATGAAGGAAAATCCTAATACTGAAAAAATCCAGAGAAAAATAAGTGGTGATGGGACTCGGATGACCCGTAGTTCAAGTTTTGTTTTGCTTTCATTCTCTATTCTACAAACAGGGAAGGCGGTTATGACAGCAAAGGGGAACAGGACCATTGCAATCTTTAATGGAAAAGAAGAATATAACAGTGTGAAGGAATCATTTAAAAGTACTTTTAATGAAATAAACAATATGATTGTTGAAGGTAAAATCACCATTGGTGATAAAGAACTGCAAACTGAATTTTTTCTTGGTGGAGACTACAAGTACATCCTTATCATGCTTGGTCTGAATGGAGCAACGTCTAACTACGCTTGTGCTTGGTGTAAGATCCACAAGGACAATAGGTGGAAGATGGATCAACATTACAGTTACTTCAATTCCTTTCCTCTTGCTAGGACCTTAAAGGAAGTTAAAGAAATGTCAAGAAAGGCCAGTGAAGATTATGGTTGCTGCAATGAACCACTACTTAATATCGACCTAGACCACATAATTGTCGATGAACTTCACCTTTTGCTAAGAATTACTGATGTTTTAATGGCTAACTTAATTACTGAAGTCACTGATTGGGACACTGAGGAAAACCTTGAAAGGAACAACAAGGACAGACACCTCAATCTTTTGGTGGACCGCATAAGGTCTTGTGGAGTTTCTTTTTCTGTGTGGAAGAAAAAGAATGCTGATGGTAAAGAAACTGCAATTAATGAGTGGACAAGCCTTATGGGAAATGATAAAAAGACTCTATTGTATCATCTTCCTCCAAAAATGAAGGAGTTTTTGAGGCCTGAAACTGCTGATAAGGTAATCAAAATATGGGAAGATTTTACAGTATTGTACAAACATTTGAGTACCTGGCAGTCTAATACCTGTGGCACAGAACTGTGGACTGAAGCTAAACAATGGATCAATACTTTCCTCTCTGACTGGTTTTAGGGAAGGCTATGAGCGGAAACGCATTACACCGTACATGCACATCATGGCAGCCCATGTCCCATGGTTCTTTTAACTCTACAAAGGTGTGAAGCTATTTACGGGTCAGGGAGTTGAAAGGAACAATGATGTCGCTAGGTCAATCATATTAAGAAAATCAAACAAGTGGGACGCAGTTGGGGATGTCCTCAGGCATAAATCCAGGCAATGGCTGTTAAGAAACCGTGAATGTGAAACCAGGTCTTATCACAAGCACAAAACAGAGTATTGGGAATGCAACATAAGGAAGAAAATGAAGAAAAGCATACAGAAAGAGAATGAGGTAACTGCTCAACAACCATCGAATACACAAGCTGACGAAAATGTTAATATGGTAAACAATACAACTGCTACATTTTCAAATCCTATTATTGAATTAATGAAGATGACAGTGCCACAACTAAAGCAAGAACTAAAGCGTAAGAATATCAAAGGGATCTCAAAGAAAACCAAACATGAACTGGTGCAACTACTAATAGACACTACTGAAACTGGCAGGTAATTTTTATTAGGTAATTTTTATTACACAACAAAGATTATTTTTAGTCTATACGTGCATTTTTTTGTACATGTATCTGTCTAACATTGATTATTATTCAAAGCTGACGAGAAGGGTGGAACTCAATTCACACGACATGAGGGAAATTAATTAATGACTAAATGTCCCTAAAACGCAAGGGAGCTCCCAAGGCTTGAGGGACATTTGACCACTGATTTCATGATCGACATGTCATGGTTGTTAGTTTGTAATATCATGTTTACCAACAATATATAACTTGTATTGTTTAAAATTCATTGCAAACTGTAAACCAATGCATGGGAAAATTAGACATTTTCTCTGATTCGAGGGGAAATTAGAACGTTTGCTTGTCATTGAGGTATATATATTATTATACGGTACTCATTACTATAAGTATAATAATGCCATGACTTGGGGAAATTAGTGATTAAATGTCCTCGAAAGCCCAGGGAGGATTTGTTTTATCCTCCACAAACAAATCCTCCTGAAGCTGGAGGGGATATTTAATCACTAACTTCCCAACATTTCATGGTACAGTATTAGTTTGTAATACAATGATTGACAAGGTAATAAAATTAGTATGGATGCTCTTCAGTCTTAACGTTTGCTCATGCATGTTAAAATAATCGTGATTGGTGCAGCTACATTTATACACTGCATTATTTTTATTTTGGAACTTCGAAAGACCTGTTATTCCAGAATCAAGACTACAGGAATGAAGACTCAATCAAGCTAAAGAGTATAGTTCTATCATAGTTAGAGATTAAGATAATCACCTGAACAAAAGAAAGCAAGGCAATTGTGGCATTATGTCAAATATCATAGATATGTTTTCAAATAATGTTATTTACTACTGTATAAAGATACTTTACTAGTTTTAATGTATAAATATAAACACAACATGTTCAATAGTGATACAGATTACCTTTTATATTTATTATTGTTATTGAATATTTTAGAGAAGGTAGAATAACTGTAAGTCATAAAGAGATTAAATAAAAGATAAATTTAAACATTAAGAATAGAAAAAGGCTCGCGTGCAAAATCAATAACAAGTTTTTCTGTTGGCATTCTTGGGGCACTTAAAAGAGCACCATCTTTCACAATTGAAAATTTCGGAGACCAGGATAATCTTTGGTGCATCTTTATGGGAAACTTTATGGCAACACCATCACCATTTCTGTCTAAACATTGATCCCATATTTGATGGAACTTGCAATGGTCAAAGCCAGACCTATCAAACATTGTTGACTTTCCATTCTCACTTGGCCTGCCATTACCCAAAAAAAGAAAACGATAACAATCATGGTGAAAGGTAATGACTGCAGGAGCCCTTTACTTTTCAGCTTGATTGAGATTCCCAGAAGCAGCGCATCTATGTTTTCCTGCAGTCTTGATTCTGGAATAACAGGTCTTTCGAAGTTCCTAAATAAAAATAATGCCAGGCATAAATGTTGCTGCATCAATCTCATCAAAACGTGTGATTAAAATGTTATCTTGTTAGCCAACTTGCATAGTACCTGTAGTTTATATCACATACCGTATTAGGTCAGGTGTTAGGCTGTTTTCCTCCTCCCAGCTGTAGTAGCTGTAGTCTGTCCATCTAAGGAGATATTCATTCTAACAATGTAAAAAAATCAGATTACTAAATTAAATTAAATTTACATAAACGCTAAATATACAGATTAACAGAATATACTGAATATTTATTAATGTTACGGCAAGTGAAACTGTCACTCTGACTCGAACCGATATAAATTTTTAAGTATAAACCTTGCTCTGTCATCTCATAGTTCAGGGTTCGATCCCCACTTGCGAGTCACGATTTTTCCTGAGTTATATACAGCTTGTACAGCAAAAAATATAAATTGTTTTCATACATACCCTTTCGTCTACAGTACGCCGTGAGAGATAATAATAATTCCACTTGATAATAATCACCTTGGTTCCCCACTTTACGTTTTTTCTTTCTCGGCTCTAAAAATTCACTGGTAAGTCTATTTAACTGCTTGAAATATCCATGCAAAGGCCTCCTCTTGTTTTCGCTGTTCGCCATCTTCAACGTTTGTGGAGAAACATGCGTCTGCAGTTCTAACCGCTGACTAAATAAGCGCCATCAGTGACTACCGCTGACTGTAAGAAATTGTAACCCATGGGAAAAAATTCGATGCCTTCCCTTACGTTTTAATGGATTTGCTATATATCAAAATGAAGCTCATTCTATCGTCTCGCTGGCCCAAGGAAAAGTAGAAGTGGCCCAGATCTGGTTGAAGAGATATTGATGAGATACGACAACGCGCGGTCACGACGCGGCCGCCTGGAAGTAAATTTTCCATATTTTGCCGACTGCGCATGCGTATGTTACAAAACAAGCGAGTTGTCACCTCGTCGACGACGTTGTTTTAGCAAATTCACGGCGTCGTAAATTTTTTTAGCATTCATTTTGTTTCTTGTTGATATGGCTCAACTCACACCGTCCACAAGTACAAGGTAAGTATAAACTTGACAATAATTATTCAGTTACTTGTATTTTTGTTACGCCAAGTACTCAATTATCTCTGACAAGCAATTGGTTAATTTTTTAATTGAAAAGGATCGTGCGAATTGAAACTTCATGTCAAGCAAGTTGTTGTTTTTAACGTTGTTTAAGTTGTTGGTTTTATGGTTTTGGTTTGATTTTAAGCGAAACTTGGCATTAAAACAGAGACAAAGACTTTATATTTTGATATATGTTCTTTATACGACTCGGCAATGCTTTTCAAATAAATTTTAGCTTCATAATTTTTGTTTTGCAGTAGTTAATGTTTTTGTTTTGTATTGGTTTTTACCATGTTTACATTTCTTTGTACTTTACTTATAGGCCTGCAAAGAGCCCAATTATGTCTTGGACACCAGACAGAGATGTCATTTTTTGTCGAGAGATATTGGTATCAGATCTTTTCAGTACAAAGAAGTCTTCGGCAGAAAGAGGAAAGGTTTGGGAGTCAATCGCTGACAGCTTGTGCGACCTAAGACAGCCGACTTTCCGTGTTGACCAAAGGTCTGTGAGGGACCATTACAAGAAGCTGTTAAACCGGTACAAGAGAAAGATGCGGGAGGAGTTGAGTGCCAGTGGGATAAGCCCAGAAAGAAGTGAGGTTGATGTGATGTTAGAGGAAATGGTGGAAAGAGAAGAGGTTGCAGCAGCTGAAAAGGAGAATGTTGACAGTGAGAACAAGAAGAAAATGGAGGCAGATAAGAGTGGCAGCAGATGATGTTAGAAGAAAGGCTATGGAAACTCTTTCAGAGACCCAGAAAAGGAAAGCTGGAGAAGGTGAGGAAAGTACTAGTGCTAAGAAGAAAAGACGGAGAAATGGAGATGAAGCAGTAGCATATCTACGGGAGAAGGCAGAGATGGAAATGGAGATACGAAAGGAGGAAATGGAATTGAAGAAGGCAGAGGTAGATTTGGGAACATGCAGACAACAACAAGTGGAGCAGCAAGCCAACTTGTTTGAGCAACAAGGTACTATGATGAAAGTGATGATGGAGCAACATCAACAACGGCAGCAGCCGCAGCAAATGCAAGCCATGTAAATGATGATGGTACAGCAACAGAAACACCAGAATCAGGCATTGATGGCACTTCTTGAAAAACTTTCAAAATAAGCTTGTGCTTAATTATTTATAAGTAATACTATGCATAACATGTTATGAAAATAGTAATTAAAAATCTCTGAAAACCGAGGGAGGATTGTCCAAGTCTTTTACAAATCCTCCCTTGGCTTGAGGGGAAATTTAATCACCAGTTTCCCGACATGCTATGATATTATTATAGTAAATCCTAAATTAATAAATTTGAACATTTTTTGAACATTTTTATTGACAAAGCAACGCTTAACTATGAAATCACATTTAAATTTAATTAAAATACATTATTAATAATCATTGAAAATATGTTATTTATCACAAATCAAAATGATCGTTACTATAAATTTAATTGTCAATTTAAAATTTATATATACAGTGCTTATAATAAAATTATTTTAATATAATTATTTACAATTTATTTACAACCCTTCGCTGGTTTTCGTATTGCATGTGTTTACATGTTTTTGGCAGGTGCATCCTATTTATCACACAGTTTAGAATTAGTAACTTATGCACTTATCAATGTTAAGTGGGAGGGGGAAAGGGGTGGGAAAGAGATTTGATGACCTATTAAAAAATAATCAAGTTCCACGCCCCAGGGACAGCATCAATGAACAACTAATAAACCCAGTGGCCTATCTTCAGATTCTTTTTAAAGTCCATAAACTTAAAATAATTAATAATGTCGAAAATATCCATGGTTTGGAACCCCAGGAAACTTCAAAGCAGTTAACAATCAAGCAACAATTCATGTTGAAAGGTACATGAAGGTGCACAAATCCTTTGTTTTAGGTTTATTAATATTTAAACAATATGGTTGAGTGATGGAACACACGCGTTGCTATTGGATGATTGCTTCATTATACAGAAAACACAATATGTTCAGTAACCGTGAAAGTGCCCAAATTTCCATAAACTTGGACAAAAACATTGAGCTTCCAAACCATGGATATTTTCTATTAACTATGGTATTTGGTATTACTTTCAATATGCAGCTACTTTTTAATTCAAGAGAAATATTCTTGCAAAGTTGGAGGCTCCAATTCAAAGAACTTTGAGGTTGTGTTGCCATACAGACATGTTAGTGCATTTCTTAAAATGGCAGAGACAACATACATCTTGCCGACTTGACTGAGGCCTATCTTCAGATTCGTTTAAAAGTCCATAAATTAAAATAATTAATAATGTCGCTAAAGTCCATTCCACAGAAACCCGCACACTACTCATACTCTTATTGTGTGCTGCCATTTCTGGTGTGATTACACCCTCTCTAAATGGAGCTTGTAGGTGAATTCTAAGGGGATATGCCGGATCTCCATAGAGGCACATGGGCTGACCAGTTGGAGAAAAGGCATGTCCTTCGAGATTAGGAAGTAATCTGGACTCAGCAAGCATTCTTGCATCATGCCTTTTTCCTTCTACAGTAATATATAAAAGTGTTGTAAGTAAAATACAGTATTATTTGATTTAAAAGAAAAATATGAAATAACGACCATGGAAATATGATCATCTCTCAAGTGAAGTAAAGTAAAACAAATGCCGAAGAGAAGAGTCACTATAAAAACTAAAATAGAGAATATAGTTCACGCAAATTTAGATATAGCTCTAGCTAATTTTATACCATAAGGCATAAATCAATCTTGTATGCTTGACTTAGCTACAGCTTACTGTCCAGACAAGTCGGTATTTAAACGATTATTCTCACTTCAGGACATTGAAAATGGTGACAATCTTTCTATTAAAACAACTTACCTACTGGGACGTATAGATTAGCAACCATGCCATTTGGCAGGACAACAGACTGGGGGATAATCTAACTTGCGTGGGTCGCGGGTATAAGGCGCGGGGAGCGGGTAAATGGCGCGGGTAAAAGGCGCGGCTAATTTTATCCGGGTATTATTTCCCGGTCAATTTTATCTGAGTCACATCTGAGTCTTTCTTAGCCTGGTACCCTGGCCCAATTTCAAAAGAAATATGGGCCAGGTAACCACTAATTTCATTCTCGCGTCATCAGGGCTAAATCCACTTATGACGATTGCAGTTTTACGCATAGCCACTAAAAATGCACGAAATTTTAACCAATGGGAAAGCAGAAGTCTTTAGTGGTTACCTGGCCCATATTCTTTGATTGGGCCAGGGTACCAGGCTAAGTCTTTCTATGCTGCTCTTTCTTGGCGAACACACATTGCGAATACGAAGAGATCTCGAATCCTTTTTATACTTTTCAATCCTAATTATTCTGTTAGTTAGTGACAAGTACTTCGTTTTACTTTAAAGGTATGTGCCGTTCTTTTTATCCCACTTTTGATTAAAAATCGTAAGAAATAATTACTATTTCATGCATATTAATATTTCATGTAAAATTTATTGTAATTTATTGTAATTTAACAGATGCTTAGCCGAAGAGATTCCTGCTTGTTGGAAGCTAGCAAGAGAGGTTTTAAGTTGCGATACGATCCTCCTGGGATCGCCAATCGATGCTTTTACAGTTGTATAGGCGAATTTCTGAGCTTAGATGCGCACAGAGTGGTCGACATGGTGGAGAATTTTATGCTATACAACCAATTCATTCCCATCGAAAGTGAGGTACAGTCAATACAGTCTGTTGTTGTATGCAAATATAATCTGTGTATTTTCCTCACAATTTTACTGATCATTAAGCTGCCTTTATTAAAGATAATGACGAACCGAAATAGACTGAATTTAAAATGATTATCAATATTGTGTCAGTGTCACTTTAATGAAAACTGGCAAAAAAAAACAGGGAACTGGGGCTGAGTCTGACAATGCCAGGATATCTGGCTTGCTGTTTGGATTATTTTTGGGCTCTTCATTCCTTTCCATAGGATAAAAATCTTGGGTTCTGGTTGTATGCACATATCAACGGCTTCCCTCTGGCCTGGGGTAGAGAAAACTCAGTGATTTTTCTTGTGGGTTGGGGCAACCTTTAATTACAAGAAGAGTCCCCTATATTTTTTCTTGCAGGCAATTCCCTGGTCAATGCCAGAAGGCATTCTAAATAATGTTCTGAAAGAAAGTTGTTGTTAATTGTCAGATGCCAATTTTCTCCCAGTTTCTAGTGTTTTGACATCTTTCGAGAGGGACTTGAGCACTACCCATGTATGCAGCTCTTATCTGTTTGAACTTATTTTTTCTGGTTTTTCCTCTTCTATTCCTAGGCAAAATATTAAGGGTCTCTCCCTTGACAAGTAAAATTGTCTGGTGTTAGACAGAGTAAAATACTGTAACAAACTAGAGTGCACCAGGGTATGGGTTAAAGTATTATTTAACATCAGTAAACTTGGCGGTATGGCATCAGCTTTTGTCTGAAACATTGAGAAAGTTCTTTTACTTTCACTGTACTGAACCTTCACATCATGCAGTCATTTGTAACTTGTAAGGGTAAACACTACACCAGGGGTGCATTAACAAATG
Source organism: Corallium rubrum (assembly GCA_964035015.1). Classification (NCBI taxonomy): domain Eukaryota; kingdom Metazoa; phylum Cnidaria; class Anthozoa; order Scleralcyonacea; family Coralliidae; genus Corallium; species Corallium rubrum. The sequence goes on along the minus strand of CAXIUP010000085.1, from coordinate 189,717 downwards.
GGCAAACTGGTCAAGTGCCCTTGTTCCCAAAATTTTAAGGGACCCAAAATTATATCAACAGTCGTTCAGTGACCATTTAGAAGTACGCCTTTCGTAGATTTAAGAACAAAAGAACACATTAAAGTGCTAAAGCTTTGTGCATGCTTATACCAAGGGGCCAAGGCCTAAATAATAAAAAAAATTAGTTGGCAATACCATTTCCAAGACCCAATTTTCAAAAATTCTCAGTAGGAGGATCTGCTACCCCCTGCCATACACACATGCCAACTCGTACTAACAAGGGTTAAGGGGCCCCACTAGAGCCTTATGCGGCCCTGCACTAAACACCTTTTAGAATATAGACTTTAAATTCGGTCCCTATATATATATATATATATATATATATATATATATATATTAGACTTTAAACCATTAGATAAATAAAACTTTCATCAATATACTACAATACTAAAAAACTAAAAAACTAAAAAACGGAGAACTAAAAATGTCGGTTACTCGAGTTTCACGCTCGGGGCGATCATCAGACTAAAAAGTATAAAATGCTATGGCGGTTTTATATTGGCAGCGTAAAATTTGTTTTCATGCCGGCACTTAGTTAACACTTCGGATCTTTTGTTTAATATGGATTTGTCTGCTTTTAAAATGCAAAGTTTTTCGGCTAGGCATAAATTACATTGCTTCCCTCCACTTTTGTAGGCATTGGCGCGTTTCAAAATTGACCATTTGATTGAGTAAGTGGCGTTTGATTCTTTTAATTCCCAAATGTATTTGGAGAGCGCGGTACTTGAGGAGTATTTTCTATTGTTGAAAGATGACTTGTGATTTCTAAATCTTGTTTTAAATTCATTCTCCGTCATGCCTATGTAGGTTTTTGTCTCTGTGCTGTCTGCAGTGCTTTGTGTGGTTATTGTGGCCTTGTAGACGAGGTTCTTTGTCAGGCATGCACCATCAAGCGGGCAATCGGATTTCGATCGACAGTTGCACGTTCTCTCATCGGTTGTTGCTGTTTGCTTGGGCTTAAGAATTTTTGAATTGTGCCGGTTTACTACGCTTTTCATATTCTGCATGCAGCTGTAGCTCACTTTAGTTGTGCCTCGGTTGAATATCTTGTGTAGAGTGTGTTGCCTGGGGAAATGTTTGTCAATTAATCTGAGGAATTGCTTTCCAACATTGGTTTGGACGGACAAGCTAAACGGTGGGTTAAACCATAAAGTCTTCCTTGGTCTATTTTTGGTTGTGCGGTTGGTATTAGAATAGGCTAGCTTCTGGGGAAAACCACTTGATTTCAAAGCCTCATTGTAAGTCGGTGCGGCTTTGAACAGCAAGAACAGCAGACAGAATGAGAAAAAAGTTCATTGAAATTTTTGAAGAGTCCGGGTTGAAAATCACTATTCAGTCGAACCTGAAAATCGTGAACTATTTAGACATCACCCTCAACCTCCTCACCGAGAAATACTCCCCCTACAGGAAGCCTGACAATCCACCGCAATACATAAACGCACAATCCAACCACCCTCCGTCTATCCTGAAGCAACTTCCCACAAGCATAAGCAACAGAATATCCAGCCTCTTGTATGACGAAAATGAGTTCGACAAAGCCGCACCGACTTACAATGAGGCTTTGAAATCAAGTGGTTTTCCCCAGAAGCTAGCCTATTCTAATACCAACCGCACAACCAAAAATAGACCAAGGAAGACTTTATGGTTTAACCCACCGTTTAGCTTGTCCGTCCAAACCAATGTTGGAAAGCAATTCCTCAGATTAATTGACAAACATTTCCCCAGGCAACACACTCTACACAAGATATTCAACCGAGGCACAACTAAAGTGAGCTACAGCTGCATGCAGAATATGAAAAGCGTAGTAAACCGGCACAATTCAAAAATTCTTAAGCCCAAGCAAACAGCAACAACCGATGAGAGAACGTGCAACTGTCGATCGAAATCCGATTGCCCGCTCGATGGTGCATGCCTGACAAAGAACCTCGTCTACAAGGCCACAATAACCACACAAAGCACTGCAGACAGCACAGAGACAAAAACCTACATAGGCATGACGGAGAATGAATTTAAAACAAGATTTAGAAATCACAAGTCATCTTTCAACAATAGAAAATACTCCTCAAGTACCGCGCTCTCCAAATACATTTGGGAATTAAAAGAATCAAACGCCACTTACTCAATCAAATGGTCAATTTTGAAACGCGCCAATGCCTACAAAAGTGGAGGGAAGCAATGTAATTTATGCCTAGCCGAAAAACTTTGCATTTTAAAAGCAGACAAATCCATATTAAACAAAAGATCCGAAGTGTTAACTAAGTGCCGGCATGAAAACAAATTTTACGCTGCCAATATAAAACCACCATAGCATTTTATACTTTTTAGTCTGATGATCGCCCCGAGCGTGAAACTCGAGTAACCGACATTTTTAGTTCTCCGTTTTTTAGTTTTTTAGTATTGTAGTATATTGATGAAAGTTTTATTTATCTAATGGTTTAAAGTCTAATATATATTAAAGCTCTACGTCTGTATTGAGCACTCTCAACGCCAGTGGTAGCATTACTTTGTTAAAACATTTATATATATATATATATATATATATATATATATATATATATATATATATATATATATATATATGTCATGTACAGTAATTGTCTTTCTTTTACAACAGCATGGACAAATTGTGAATACAAATATTCAGGATTTCTTGTTGGATGCTGATTTTCCTACCATGAAGGAATGACCAGAAGCATGGCCCGATGCCGTCAGAGTATTAAGAAATGAAATGACAACCCATGCAGTAATCCTTGCTTCTGCATGTTTGTTTGGTTTGGAGATTGTGATTATTAACTGGCAAGGGGTGAGTACTGCATTTTACCAAACCATGGTGCATGTAAAATCGAAAGAATTCAATCATTTAGCCATGAATATTTATCACCTTCCTACTGTACATGGAGTAAAGTCATTTGGGAGTGTATATTATATTAACACATTGTCTACAGGGTTCATTGCAGCAGATAGTCTGGTTAATCCATGTAATGTCCATATACTTTTGCCTTTGTTCAAAGCAATTTGCCACTCGGATACACCCTAGCTCACCCTGCAACAGTGAGCCCAGTGACACAAGATTGATATTTCGGATCAAAAATTGGCTCAAAAGTTGCCTTTTACGTACCGGTACACAATGAATGAAGATTTTCTAAATGTCGGATCTGTATAGAATGCTACTACAAAATCCCAACTTTTTGCAATGTAAATTTTGCCACTCCTTTTTGCGGAAAAGATCATGAAGTCTACCATCCTTCTACATATGGATTAAATAGAAGTGCACTTGCTGCCTGTTTGTGAACATTCTGTTTCTATATGCCCTTGTAATTAACCCCTTCGCTACCAATACTAAGAGTCCCCTTGGTTTGGAAAGGGTTAAATGTCTATATTGTACATTAAATCAAATGTACAATAAGCATGTATGGTGTGTTAACTTTAATCGAACTTTTGCTCAGGAACGTAATACAGTGAAACCAGCTCCACAGCCCAACCAAAGTCCAGTTTATCTTGGCTATACAGGGGACCATTACATGCTTTTAAGCAGAAAATCAAATCATGAAGGTACACTATTATAATAAGTACAATATTCTAAATATTCTAATTATTTGAGAAAATTGTTATATATCAGTGGTTAGTAATGCACTGATATGAAAAATTAATGTTATTCCGTTAAACGACATTTAAGTAGTGCCGATATTAGCTCATAGGGACCTTAAGATCTACGACGGCGACGTGTACCTAGAACGTCATGTCCGTGGGAGCCCTGGGGAGAGGACGCCGTTCTATGCGCGCGAAAATTTAACTTAAGATGGACGACGGCAACTTCTTAACTCCATAGAGAACGCTCGAGTAGTCGAGTTGTGGCCCGAAATGAACTTTCGCGAAATTCAAGAACTCATTACAGTACTGTACGATGGTGGATATGTTAGTGATGAAGAATTTCTTCTTCTTTACGAAACATATTCATCAAAAAACCTAGACTTACCATACAAAGAATACGGTAGATTTAAGCTTGAAGAGATTGATCCAGACGAGTGCATTGACAAATTCCGTTTAAGAAAGGATGATATCTCCCTTTTACTGGACGTTTTACAAATACCAGAACTGATTAAGTGTCCACAAGGAAGTCTATTCAATGGTTTAGAAGGGTTGTGTTTGTTGCTAAGAAGACTGGCGTATCCTTGCAGACTTAGTGATCTAATTCCAATGTTTGGCCGACCTCCCCCTGAACTTTCCATGATAAACACCGAAATGATCAATATTTTATATGATTTACATGGCCACAGGCTAACAAACTGGAATCAATTTCTATTGAATCCCCATAACCTTGAAAGATATGCAAACGCAATTGCAGACAAGGGCGCTGCGTTAACAAATTGTTTTGGATTTATCGATGGCACGGTTCGACCGATTTGCAGACCAGATAAAAACCAGCGGGTGATGTACAATGGCCATAAGAGAGTGCATGCCATTAAATTCCAGTCATTATCCCTACCTAATGGATTGATTGCCAACTTGTATGGTCCAGTAGGTAAGATATATTTTTTATATTTTGAATGTTTTTCACTTTATATGTCATTTACAAATTAAGACAATACATGTATAGGTTTATTGAGAATAAAAATATATCGTATCTCCTCTATTTAGCCCCCAGCCCGCTTCTAAATAGCCCCCAGTCTAGGAGTGCTGAAAAAAAATAGGCCCACCCTCTATTAAGCCCCCCCCCCCCCATCTATCTCTAAAGTATAACGTTTTATGAAGAATTGCTTTACTGTATAAAGGTAAATTTGGATAAATGTTTAGGTTAATTTTCAAAAATGCATTTAAAAGCCCCACCCTCTATTTAGCCCCCCCTTTCTAATAAGCCTCCAGTACAGAAGCGCTGAAAAAAAGCATGCAGGGGCTAAATAGAGGAAATACAGTATTATATATGAGCATGGCATTAATACATCAATAAAATATTCAAGTAGCAACTTAAACATCAGGGGTGCAGAATATTTGACAAAATAATATAATCAATATAGAAAATGCAACATTACTTCATAATTATATGAAGTCTAACAGTTATGTATCAGTCAAATCCATCCCTTTGGGACACCGTGGGGCATTTTACCCTTTGGTACATCCCAGGGGTGGGGCATGTGAAAGAAAATATTTGCCTAGGGGTGGGGCATTAGACAATCTTATTATGTTCCAAACTTGTTCCTTTTGAAGCAACCTTTTGTAGACAATTTCACTATATTAAAAGCAAGCTCCAGAGAAAATAATCTGGCAGATCTCAATTCAAGATTCAAATTAAAACAACAAAACAAGGGAGATACATGTAAAAGTAATTTTTTTGTACTTTTCAATTTTTTATTTTACTTTTTTTACAGCTGCATTGCAGAGTCCAGCTTTACCTAGGTGCGTGAATTTGCCAAAGATTTTTTGCCTCACCAGGGTCATTTTACCTAATTTCCATCCCCACCGTGGGGAATTAACAACATATTTGGAAATTCTGCCAAATGCCAGGGGGATGGGCACACTTGGATCTGACTGATTCATTATGCACCTATCAATGTTAAGCCCAGGGGGGGGAGGTTGGGCATATGTGGGGCATTTGATTTTCATGCAAATTTTTTATCAAATGCCCTGTCGGGCCATAAATGTTAGTCAAATGCCCCCCTGTGGGGCCAAAATATTGGACAAATCATAGTCAAATGTATACAAAGGAGTTCAAACAGCCTTACCCTGGAGCTGAAAAGAACAACCAAATGCCCCAGGGTGGGGTGACAAGAAATGATCAAATAATGCCCCATCCCCCCTGGGGCTTAACATTGATAGGTGATTAGAGGGGCTGGGAAGTTTACTTTATTGCATGTTTTCCAAAATTTTAACCTAGCTATCATAATCTACCCCTAAAACTTGTAAATGATAGGTGTATTTCTTATACTCATTTTCAGAGGGTAGAAGGCATGATAGTGGTATATTGGCTGACTCTGGACTTCTTAACGATCTTGAACAACATGCATTTTCCCCTGGTGGTAATCCATTATGTATTTATGGTGATCCTGCGTATCCTTTAAGGGTGCACTTACAGTGCCCTTTCAGAATGGTTGTGCCAAATCAAGATATGCAAGAGTTCAATGCTTCCATGAGTGCTGTCAGGGTTTCTGTGGAATGGCTGTTTGGTGATATAGCTGCTAATTCATTTAAATTTATAGATTTTAAAAAAAACTTAAAGATAGCTTTGAGTTCTGTTGGAAAAATGTACATTGTTGCTGCTATGTTGAGAAATGCAATCACTTGTCTTTATGGTAATTCAACATCTAAATTTTTCAACCTGAACCCACCTAGTCTTCAGGAATATTTTGCTTGAAAGTGAACTGTTGTAGAAATGACACTGGATATATTAATCACAGACCTTACCTTGAGCTTTTGTATGATGACTTGTATCTATGTCACATTTTTCATATTTGTTTTGTAAATAATTATTGGTTTCAGCTTGTGAGTTGTGATTATTATTTTCATGATTCATGAATATATTTCCTGTATATATTATAATATTATATACATATATATATATATATATATATATATATATATATATATATATATATATATATATATATATATATATATATATATATATATATATATATATATATATATATATATATATATATATATATATATATATATATATATATATATATATATATATATATATATATATATATATATATATATATATATATATATATATATATATATATATATATATATATATATAGATATATATAATGTAATAAAATACTGCCAGTGCGTGAAATGCAAATAATTTTTTCCTTCAATTTATTTTAAATGAAAGAAAACATTTAAGTTGGTATTTTCTGAGGGGGTAAATAAAACATGTTTAGGGAATTAGGGAAGAATATCAAATGGGGACATGCAATTTCTGTGTTCTGGAAAATACCCAGTCACCCACACCCTTTACTTTAGGTTAATTACCCCCTTATGTAAATAAAAATCATTAGTAATTGTGTAATCCAAAATATTTGAAAATAAAAGAACCATAGACAAATGTGTATAAAGATGTTCATACTTTTCATATTTCTTCAACTCAATGCAAACATTGCATAACAATAAAAACATAATTATGGACATCTCAATGTTGCGCTGGCAGAGGCAGAGCATGTGTGTGGGATTTGACCATTGTGACAGAAGTTTGTGTCAAATTCCCCCCCCCCCCAATATTATTATAGGTAAAATATTTTAAAGGTATAGTACCAGTATATACCTTATATATTGCTTTTGTCAAATATTTTAGCCCATGGCACTGTACTGGTCATCAAATGCCCCACTTGCCGGATATATTTTTGTGTCAAATCCCAGCCTCCTGCCCTGCCTCCCCCTGCCAGCCTAACATTTATAGATGCATCACCATAATATGATAAAACAACAGTTATACTATTATACTTTTTCATATATTAAAGATGTTCATACATGCAAAACAATAAAAACATCATTTCCATGACATGATAAAACAAACACAACAGTTAAACTTTTTTCACTACACTTTCCAATAAAGAAACAAGTAGCTGACTTTGCTGCTGCTGACCTTGCATAAAGTTCAACTGCATCTGCTGCATCTGTTGCTGTTGCCTCTCCATAAGTGCTATGACATCACTGTGTTGTTTATCAGCTAAGACTTGCTTCTGAACCTCTTTTTCTTGATCTTTCTGTTTAATTTCGAATTCCTTTTCTCTCAAGCGAGCTTCCATCTCCATTTTCTCCCTCAAATACTCAACGGCATCGGATCCCCTTGATTTCTTGCGCTTCTGTTTCTCTCCATCTTCCCCTTTTCTTTTGTTGTTTTCCTTCAAAGTTTCCATCGCTTTGAGTCTCATATCCGCAGCTACAGCCTTGCTTTGATCAGCTTTCTTTTTGTTTTCTGCTGTAATATTTTGGTAAGTTTCTTCAGAATGCTCTTCTTTCGCGAGTATTTCTTCAATTAAAATATCGAGCTCAGTAATTTCTGTGTCAATTCCTGAAGCCTTCTCTTCGTTTCTTGTTTTCTTCTTGAATTTTTCTGCCAGTAAAGCATATCGCTCGCGTACTCCACGTTTACTGACCTTAAATTTTAGTTCAACACCATCATTCAAATGATCAGCGATAGACTGCCAGAGCTTACCACGTTGAACTGTGCGCTGTTTTGACTGGAATGGATCTGTAACAAGGATCTCCCTGCATAAAACAACATCGTGGTTCTCCGTCCAGTCCATGACACAACACTTCCTATGGAAATGTATAAAAAATCAGTTTTCTTTCGCTAAAAATGTTCATCACAGCTTCGCGGCCTATAATTGTAATGAATTTAGTGATGTACTTACGATTTTGACTGATTTTCTGACGAATTTTCTGCATTTTCCATCGCGTTCTCTCGACAACGTCAAATGCCCTGCTTTCACGTCTTCGACGGCAGGAGGACGGCTGGCATTTTGACCTTGCGCATGCGCACTAAACTAAAACATGTCAAAATCACTTCCTGTTGCCGTCGTCGATGACAGCCGTTGTAGATCTTAAGGTCCCTCATACCAAAAACTGATACCGATATTCCGTGTTACTTAATAATATTCACAAGTGACAATTAAAGTGAAAAATCATCATAAATATGAGTTGACAGCAGCCTAAAATGGATTTAATACTTCCCATAATTTTTAAAAAAACGTTAGTAGTTGCCATAATTGCATGTGTCATAGTATCGTAGTTACTATCGGTGCATCACTATCAGGAGATACACACTGTACATATAAATTCAGACTGATGTAAATTTGTTATTCCTTTGTACATTAGAAAAATAAAGGTCTGAAAACAAGACCCGATGAGGTTTTGTTGGTAACCTCTGATTCAGATGTTTCTCCCCACAAAGTAAGTTTTACAATACACATACACCACAACCTTTTATAACCATCCTTGCAGTTAGCCACAGTAACGTTAGAGACTTTAAGACTTTGTTTTAATTAACATCTAGTATAATAAATATTTTTTAAATGATAAATAATAAATATTTAGCATTTGGTTTAATCCATGCTACTGCTTTAAGAGGTAAAAGTAATCGTTGAATGTTCTTTAAAATGGTGTATATTTAACCATTAAAGTGCAAGGGTCTCCCCTTTACAAGAAAAATCATCAAGCGTTAGACAGAGTAAAATAACAAAGTTATTATATTAAAAATAACAAATTATTCATCGTTTTAGTTTGAATATACTGTAACAAATTATATATTAAAATAACAAATTGTTCATGGTTTTAGTTTGCCCTTTTAAATGTCTATTAGGTTACTTATCAAGTGATAAAAGGGAAGCCCCAACCAGTCTTTCATGATGATTGGACCGATGAAGAAGAATATCACCCAGGAATAAGTATTTTTAAAGGGGTTCAGTATGACCTGACTGAAGATACCAACAAAAGTGAAGGTGGAAAAAAAACAGGTATAAAAGTTAGATATTGCTCCATGTAAGAGAATCTGAAACAAAGAAAATTACTGTAGCTATTGTGATTGAATCTCTTCAAGGAAGCTAAAATCCATGACCTTCAGTAGGTTCTACTGTAGAATCTAGTTTGGGATCAGAGCCCAGAATCTTGATCCATGTTCAATTGTTTGGATCTTCTTAATTCTTTCTTGTTTTTCATTTCATATTATCACTTATGACTATGTACAATACAGTGTAGCCTGGAATCTAAAAGTATATGCTCTGGCTGTAGAAAATTGAACTAACCAGGCAATGACCAAGGACTACCTAATATAACTGTGCTGATAGTAATAATAATAATAATGGAAACTTTATTAATGATTTTTTTCTAAACAAACAATTGTAAATCTCGCTCATTGAGGTAATTTACAATCGGCTACTTGAATCACAACTATAAGCTACTTAAAAACTTAAAGGTTCAGTAAGTCAGGATTCGTCCATTCCTTATTTCTACAACAAAAAATATAATAGGTTGTTCTGATGGCAATAGATATCATTTTTCTGACACAATAATTTTGATGCTTCACATCAACTCCTACATCGTTTAACATTGCTATAAAGGAGGTACACTCTTTTGCGAAAACACCGAGTGAACTAATCGAGAGATTGACAAATTTAACAGTGCTAAAGTGTTCACTTTGTTGTCTAACTATTTCTGCATATTTGGCTTTTTTGCGCTCTACGTTGTTTTGAAGGTTGGATTCATATCCCACGGTAAGTTCGACTATATATAGACATCCCTTTGAAGTAGATAGGAGTAAATCTGGACGACATGTGTCACCAGTGATTATTGAGGGGCTTTTGAATTCAGGAAGATCAACAAAAAGGTTGGAAATTGGCAGTTTGTAGGGTCTTGGCAAGAAAGTTCAGAATAGAGTCGTGTCTCCACGTAAAACGTTCAAGGTATGATTGACATCCGGCAACCACGTGTAGGAGAGTTTCTGGGCGTAAGCAAAAGGAACAGTCAGAACTTGATGATATACCCCATCTGGAAAGGTTTTTGCGGGTAGGAAGAGAGTTATTGATATAACGCATAGTAAAATTATAGATGTTTTTTGGTAGTTTAGATTGAGAAGCAGACCAGAATTTGTTTAGCTTTGGTAAGGAGAATTTCGTAACATTAGAGAAAAATGAGCCTTGACAGGTCAAGTGGTTTTGAAGTTTATCCTCTTGTCCAGAACGGAAATCTTTGATGACTTCCTTGGTAGAGTTGTAAATATCATACTGAATGTTAGTGCTGTTATTAGTTGATTTCCAAAGCTCTTTTATTGATTCATTGGGAGATGTTTTCAAGGCATTGCGAAGAACTGTTTGACACTGAGTGAATTTGATAGATGGTGGGAAAATACTTAGACCAAATTTGTTACGGGTTAGAAAAGACGTTACTCAATGTTCCGGATACTGGTATTTCCAGCCATTTACGGATGTATTTGTTTACAACAGGAATCAATATTTTCAGAGACCCAAGTTTTGGACAAGGTAGCAACAGTAAAATGCCAGGATATTTTGGATAAGACGTAGCGACTGTAAAGAAGAAGTTTATTTTTCGGATGTAGTGGTTTACGGTCGATATCAGACATCAGTTCTGTGATGAGGGAGGTCAGTTCAGACTTGTGTTCTTGGTTGGACATATCAAAATCAAAGTATCTTCCTAAATATCGGAAAGATTCTCCAATTTTAATGGTTGGGATTAGGTCACTGTTAATTAAGAGTTTAGGTAAATATTGGACTGATTTTGTTAAAGCTTTCTTTATACCAAATGTACTACATTTGTCAACCCGGATAATCATACTGGACCATTGGCACCAGATAGAGAAACGATTTAGAAGATGCTGGTTTTCTGATTCTTGGCCACTAATGACCGCGGCATCATCAGCAAACTGAAACCAGTGGATCGGGTTTAGAAATTGGAAGGAGAAACCAAATTGACGGTACTTATCGGCCTTTATGTGTTGAATGAAAGTGTTGAAGCACATATTAAATAGTAGAGGACTAAGACAATCACCTTGCAGTACACCACGGCCAACAGATATAAAAGGAGTACGAAATTCAGATGTTATTATTGAAGTCTTAAAATCCGTGTATAAACTTTTTATAACAGTTTTTATGTGATTAGGAATGTGGTGATAATCAAGGATGAACTGAATTAAATTATGATGAACTTCACCAAAGGCATTCTTGAGGTCAAGTAGAGTGATGACAAGAGAACGTTGTTTTATCCTAGCTTTGTTGATAATGTTGGTCATCTGAGCTGTGTGTTCTAAAGTGCCAGACAGATTAGGTGTGAAGCCTTTCTGTATATTATGTTCAATAAAGTTATTAGTAACGAGGAAGGAGAATATTGCATTGCGAAGACATGATGTAAATACTTTTAACGGTATTGTTTCAAGAGTGATGGGACGAAAATTTGAAGGATCATCTGTGTTGCCTTTCTTATGAATAAGTATAGTGCACGCTCGTTTCCATTCAGCCGGTATAGTTCCAGACAACCAAACATTACGTATTATTTCTGTTAGGTAAGTTCTTAAAAAAGGACATCGCTTAAAACATATGATAGAGAGTTGATCAAGGGGACAAGGAGAACCAGAGGCCTTCATTCTACGTATTGCATTAGTAACTTGTTGATAAGTTGGAGGGTCAAGGTTGAATTGAACTTCAGGATCAGATAACCTTGGAATCCAGCTTGGAATATGAAACTGTTTATTTGGATTAATGTTTGCTAGAATTTTACTGAAATAAGATAGGCATTCTTTCATGTTGAATGAAAGAAACACGGCGTCTTTTCGATTCAGGACGTTTTTGACATAACCCCAGAAATTTCTACCGATGTATTGATCATGACTGAAGGATTCGTTGTTATCTGGAGTTGACCGGTTGCAGTTGTTGTTATTACGGCGGAGCTTATCACGCAAGGTATGTGACACGTATTGAATTTCTTCAGAGTCACCGTTTGCAGATTTTAAATTTTTTAACGCTTTCTTTAAGTCCTTGACTGAATGCTCTTTGTATTTATTCACTAGGTTTTCGTCAGGCACTGTTTTAACATGACCAAAATTATTTGCGAAATAGTTGTAGATAACGTCATTTAAAAGCTTTATGTTTGGATTTAAATCATGTGATCTGATTGGACCATTTAACTGAAGAACAGATTTGAAAAAATAATTTGCCGTTGACCATTCCGTATCGCTTTTAGGAAGATTTATGCCATTTTTTAAAATTGGAGAACTTTCTTCGTTGTCCACAGCAACATTTGTGTTAGATTGATCATCAGTAGGGATATTTACGGAGTTATCATCAATTTGTTCCTCAAGATCTGTACAAAGCTCGTTGTTCAACCCAAGAATAACTCTGCAGCTACGTTGATGCATCTTGAGACCACGATCATAATAATAATAATAATAATTAAAAATAATAATTGATATAAATGTTATCTGTGCAGGAAAATAATGGATTGATTACAATATCAGATGATGAAGAGCCGAAATCACCCAGTAACCATGAAGTAAAAGAGGTATGCATCTGTATGATGTATATTCTCGTATTTTATGGGTAAGAGATGAAGGTTAGGGTTTATGGTCAAGATCACACACTGAAAGAGAAAATATATTTGTGTGCAAAACACGACAATAGTATCTGTTTTCAGAACCATGCTGACCTGAATGCTGTTGTTTAAACTGTAGTTCGTCTATTTGTCATATTTTTCAAACAACTTAATCTATTTTATTATATTATATATGTATAGGTCCCACTTAAAGTCGAGATAAGATTGCAATCAGCCACTTCTTTTGTTTTTAGGAGGCAGAAACACATGGAATTGAAACGGGTGTGACAACGTTACATGATGAATTGGCGGAAAGGTGTGGTTATTTTGCTTTAATGGTATAAATTATGTATGATGAGAACGGTAGTTTTACCGTCGTATTTTACAATTTTTCTTTAGTTTAAAAATATTTATAGAAATCAAAAATTTTATGCATGACATCCTAACCGTGACTGCTATTAACACCAAGCTAAGCTAAAAAAGTTATCCAAAAGTTCTCTCTGGACAAAGCGTAAACTTGGAACTTTAAACATTTCATTCTCAGTCTTAAAACATACAATGTACCATTAAATGGACAAAAATCATACACGTTTGTTTATGAATCTTAGAATCTTCAACTCTTCTCAGCTCATGAGGTTTACCTTTAAAACCGTGAGCTGTTCTACTGCACGCTCAGAGAAACTTACAGTAAAGGACATGACTCATATCTTAATGATTGTTTGCGTCTTGTTATAAAATATTTGGTTTACATTGTAGAAATTCTTCAATGGAATCAAGCGGTGGTTTTGCCAAACTAATTGCAACTCACAAAAGAAGGAAGCGCTTTTCAACTGAAAAGTGAACGGCAATGATAAGGTACTGTAAGCAAGCGCCACCCAGCCTCGTCTACAGTAAAATCGACATTAAAAGAAGCACTATTTTTGGCTTTTCCTTCGGGTACAGGAGCACAGAACGCGTTATCATTAAAATTACGTCACGGAGCACAACACGTCATCATGTGTGTCCTGTCACTGCAGACATGCAGTTGCAGCATTTTTAAAATGATTTAGTTACGTACCTTGCTTTAATTATATTCGGATACAAGCATAGCCATTGTGAAAATTGTGTAGCAGCATATGAGCAGAATGTGTACAGATGGCAATGTGGAAATGTGGAAATTTGGAAATTTGGAAATGTGGAAATCTGGCAATGTGGAAATGTGGAAATTTGGAAATGTGGCAATGTGGAAATCTGGCAATGTGGAAATCTGGAAATGTGGAAATCTGGAAATGTGGAAATCTGGCAATGTGGTAATGTGGAAATCTGGCAATGTGGAAATGTGGAAATCTGGCAATGTGGAAATGTGGAAATCTGGCAATGTGGAAATGTGGAAATGTGGAAATCTGGCAATGTGGAAATGTGGAAATCTGGCAATGTGGAAATCTGGAAATGTGGAAATCTGGCAATGTGGAAATGTGGAAATCTGTGTTGTGGGGGGAGGGGGTAGTCCCTGTAAACTTGCGAACGTCTGCCTGGCGTATCTATTTTACGCTAAGAGATTGAGTACGAGTTACGAGCGTGGAAGAACCTCTGGCACCCAGGGGAGGGTACGAGAGTCTCATAAACATTACATACCAATGAGCAATTTGGATGACAACTTTGCTAAAGAAAATAGCCAACTAAACGTACGAAAAACACAAGTCTATTGTCTCCAAGAAAGCAGATTGCATCTCTACGTACATGTATTTTTGATATACGTGGCGGAATCGCTATATTATAAAAGTGGACGTTTCTCTACAGCTTCCATATCCTCCTGCCAGACAACGATAGTTTTATCTGGATGGTATTCTCCGTTGTTTGTATTTGTCGTAAGTACTATAAAGTAGAGAATTGCAAAATTGTTCATGCTTTTAATAATGTACTTTAACTTGAAAAAAATGAACAAAACTGACAGCAAATCATAAGATTTTTCAGTCAACGAAAAGTTCTGTGAAGTTTCAAATCAGACTGTAGTAAGCTTATGTACAATCCTAGTTTGCAATGGTACATTTAAATTACTTTAAAAATTATGCTATAATATAACCAATTTCTAACAAAGTGGGGCTCATATGAGTTTATTTCTCACACTGTTTTAATATTGCCACCAGGCAGGGAATATGTTTAATAATAATACTCTGGTGTTAGAATTAGTACATGACTTAGTTCCAAAAGCAAGGTGCTGGTAAAAGCCAAAATTCACCTATAGTACCTATATTTATAAAGAGTTTCCTATTCTAATTTTTGCCTGTAAATGCAAGTTCAAAAGCGGATGGGTATTCTATAATTGCTCCAATAAAAGCATGACATAAACTTACATAAGCCCCATTCAACAATTGTATCATGCTATATCCTCAGACAGCTCAGTGATTATAGACTTCTTTAGCTTCATGCACTGATTGTTGCCCCATGACAAATTACAGTACATACACTGTAAGTCAGTTTCCTTAAAAATTCTTTCTTTGTCAATTGTGATGTCCACGTATTTGCATACACATCACAGTACAGTAAAATATCACAAGGTCTGGAATGGCCAACAATTTATGTACAAACTAAAGAGGTCAATTAATACTCAAATGGTACACCAATATCACTTTTTTACAATGCAATGCATTGAAATCAACTTGGGACAGGTACTGCTCTCAAAAAATTTGTTCTTCAGTAAATCATATAATTTCCATTGAGTACATAATTTTTATATACTGTATGTATATATATATATATAATATTATATTTAACAAAAAAGAACTTTAACTAACATTTAATGATGTGTAATTTGTAATGAAAAATATTAGATCATTATACTGTTCTTTTATCAAAAAAATGTTACTCAGCTTCCGGGGTTTGCTCTTCAGACCTTGCCCTTGCCATCAAAGTGTCCTTTAAAAGAGGCAGGTTAAGGTCACAGCTTGGTAGGCTTCTGCATATTGCTGTATTGTTACAGAAGTGTGATTGCTCAGCATCTCTTCTGAAACAGAATTTGGGCTGCTTTTAACAAGGGCAACAGTTCTGTCGACTGTCACTACATTGCCAAGACCTTCCTCTGCTAAACATTCCATTGCACTTCTAACTACTGCTTGATTCCAGTCTTTCCTTGATTTTGAAGGTAAAGAGCCTCGGAAATTTGAGATAGTACAAACTAGACCAGGAAATTTACACAGTTTGTCAAAAATGCTGTCTGCCATTGCTACTTCTTTGCCACAAAGAATCTTAAATTTAAACATCAAACATACAGAATAATTGGGAAAAAAAGATAAATAATTAATAGAATCAATTACGTTTGGTCAGCTTAAAAGATTTAGCATTAACCTTCAAATTAGTGAAATTATGTACACTACAGTATGGTAATACAGTACAGCACATGTGTGGGATAAAGCAAACTCCTCTGACACGCTTGTTTGTATTATAGCCAAATAAACTAGTTTTTTATGATCTGTCAGTCAAACATTTGTAATAACTATTCTAAATATTAACTACCTTGCTGATTTCCTTTCGCTGTTGTTGAAAATAATGGACAAGGTTAATGGCAAACTTCATATAGGATGCAGGAATAACTCTTGAAACCATTCCATATGATTGGAAAATCTGACAACTTGTGTAACTGTACAGTGCATAGAGAAAGAAAGAAAGAAAGTCGCAGTACCAGTCTTCTTTCTTCTGGCATTTAAGAGTTCCCCACCTTGCCATTTCTGGTTCAGTCTCAAGCATATTTCTTCATCAAACCTGTCAAACTCTACCAAAGCACCCTCACTCAGAGTGTAAATCACATCACCTGCTTGGTGATCATTGTATATGGCTTTGTAGAGGTCAAACAAATTTGGAAGATTTGACTGAGAGCTGTACAGCAAATGGTTCTGTCTCTTTCTCGTGAAGGCTTCTGGTTTTATTATTGCAAACAAGAATCGTACGTCAAAGCCACTTTGAGTTAAGACCATTGAAGGATAAATATCTCGAAAAAACTGTCGAACCTTAAGTGAATTACATGAAATTCTAAATGATCAAAATTGTCTTTTCACTATTTTTTGAAAACTACTGTATATAGGTATCACAGAAGTGTTTACAGATTACTAGGCAATTTAAAAAATAGAATTTTTTCTCTTTTGAGGAAAAATTAGTAAAAGTATGCATGCTATTGTAATTGATATGGGGAAGTTAGATATTAAATATCCTCAAAAAACAATAGAAATGGAGGTAATCAAGGTATTACAGTAATGTGTATACTGCAAGTAGGATCATGGCTTTCTTGTATACATTTTAAGGTTAAATGACAATGAGGTTGAAACAAACAAGTTGAAATATCACCTTCTTGATCTTGAGTTTACCAGATGTTATTTTTTGGAATTTGTTTTATTTTTACTTTTTGATTGGCATTAAATGGTTTTGAACATCTAGTTTAACAATTATATTTAGTACATTATTCAGCTGGAAATAATTACTATAGGTGTTTATTTCTTTTTGTCTTATTGATTTAAAAACTGATTTTACACTGGTATGTTTACGTACTTACTGTAGTTCTAAGATGGAAAATGAAAAGATTGTTATTGTTTTTATTATTTTCTTTTTATTATTCTAATATCCTTGGTTGATTTTAAATACCTGCGTGAAGCCACCAACCGTGACACTTGTTTGCTCAATTGAAACACGTGTGGTATTACTGCCAGTGTTTATATAGAGAGAGTCTCCATCAAAAAGCCTGCAGAGTGTGCCTCCTTCCCTTTCTGTTATTATTTGCCTTAAGGTATCTTCCATCTCTTCGTTAATGATTAGTGCCACTCCGTCGTTTTGAAGTAGATGCTGTCTCAGGCCCACCTCTGTGAACTTGTCAAGCAGAAGGCATTTTCCATTTTCCTTTTCTGCAACAGCAATTGGTTGTTTGCAACCGAACGCAAAACATTGATTTTTCCCGCTCGATGGTGGGGATATGCAGAGCGTGAATAGGCTGAGGCTTTCAGTGTACGTGGACGTAGCTTTTAGTTTGCTGAGGCCAAGGAGAGCGGACGTGGTAGGAAGAATAGACATAAACATCAATTCTTTTGCAGCACCGTGAGCCTTGGAAAACAATTCTATCCAGTCAGTAAAGAACATAGGGGCTACTTTATCCCACGGGAATAGCACATTTGCGGCTTGCAACGCTATTGCATTTATTTCTTCGTCGGATTTCATGTTGGTCGTCACTTTAGCTCTTTTCGCCGCGGAAGCCATGTTGTGTTTTGAAAAGGCGCCAAATCGCGCCAAATTAAGAGACCAAGAAGTTACGAGGTCGAAGTATCAAAGGTCAGTTTATATAAACGTCTTATAATGGCGTCTTATAACACAAACTGGTTGACTATGTGCATACTGATTTTGTTAATGATTTTGGTCAATTTTGATTACACTACGTGCACGTTTACAGATTATTTAAATGAATTTATACAAAAGATGGTGGGAAAAGGTTGTCACGCCG
The DNA here is from genome assembly GCA_964035015.1 of Corallium rubrum. Lineage (NCBI taxonomy): Eukaryota > Metazoa > Cnidaria > Anthozoa > Scleralcyonacea > Coralliidae > Corallium > Corallium rubrum. The sequence continues at coordinate 171,152 of CAXIUP010000085.1, read as the reverse complement.
AAAGAATAAGTTTTCAGCACTTAGCACCACGGGACGATGCTTTAGTAGTGAGTACCACTAATGTAAATGTATGTTTTTTCCACCACTGTGAAGTATGCACCACATTCAGCCTTCGATTCAGCCTTCGATTCGGCCTTCGATTCAGCCGTCGATTCAATTATCGCATCTTATTCCGAAGTTATCTCCATATTCATCAGGTGGTGGCAATTGCAGAATATCATTACAAAAACACAATTTTCTCAGGCGCTATTCTATAGGAGTTTTTCAAATTTACATATGTTGTACAGAATTTCATGCTCTTTAATCTAGTATAAGTCTCCAGAGTGGCACAGACCCATTAACGACGCAAGCGAACTTTAAACAAATTGCGGCGCGGCGTCGTTAATACGACTGACGGGGGTTGCATTGCATTTTTCAGATTACCTCAGATATAAACACAATTTTCTCAGGCGCTATTCTATACGATTTTTTTAAATTTACATATGTTGTACAGAATTTCATGCTCTTTAATCTAGTATAAGTCTCCAGAGTGGCACAGACCCATGAACGACGCAAGCGAGCTTTAAACAAATTGCGGCGCGGCGCCGTTAATACACTGACAGGGGATTTCAGATTACCTCAGGTATAAACACAATTTTCTCAGGCGCTATTCTATACGATTTTTTAAAATTTACATATGTTGTACAGAATTTAATTCTCTTTAATCTAGTATAAATCTCCAGAGTGGCACAGACCCACTAACGACGCAGGCGAGCTATAAACAAATTGCGGCGCGGCGCCGTTAATACACTGACGGGGGATTTCAGATTACCTCAGGTATAAACACAATTTTCTCAGGCGCTATTCTATACGATTTTTTTAAATTTACATTTGTTGTACAGAATTTAATTCTCTTTAATCCAGTATAAGTCTCCAGAGTGGCACAGACCCATTAACGACGCAGGCGAGGTTTAAACAAATTGCGGCGCGGCGTCGTTAATACGACTGACGGGGGTTGAATTGCATTTTTCAGATTACCTCAGATATAAACACAATTTTCTCAGGCGCTATTCTATACGATTTTTTTAAATTTACATATGGTGTACAGAATTTAATTCTCTTTAATCCAGTATAAGTCTCCAGAGTGGCACAGACCCATTAACGACGCAGGCGAGCTTTAAACAAATTGCGGCGCGGCGTCGTTAATACGACTGACGGGGATTCCATTGCATTTTTCAGATTACCTCAGATATAAACACAATTTTCTCAGGCGCTATTCTATACGATTTTTTTAAATTTACATATGTTGTACAGAATTTAATTCTCTTTAATCCAGTATAAGTCTCCAGAGTGGCACAGACCCATTAACGACGCAGGCGAGCTATAAACAAATTGCGGCGCGGCGCCGTTAATACACTGGCGGGGGATTTCAGATTACCTCAGGTATAAACACAATTTTCTCAGGCGCTATTTTATACGATTTTTTTAAATTTACATTTGTTGTACAGAATTTAATTCTCTTTAATCCAGTATAAGTCTCCAGAGTGGCACAGACCCATTAACGACGCAGGCGAGGTTTAAACAAATTGCGGCGCGGCGTCGTTAATACGACTGACGGGGGTTGAATTGCATTTTTCAGATTACCTCAGATATAAAAACAATTTTCTCAGGCGCTATTCTATACGATTTTTTTAAATTTACATATGTTGTACAGAATTTAATTCTCTTTAATCCAGTATAAGTCTCCAGAGTGGCACAGACCCATTAACGACGCAGGCGAGCTATAAACAAATTGCGGCGCGGCGCCGTTAATACACTGACGGGGGATTTCAGATTACCTCAGGTATAAACACAATTTTCTCAGGCGCTATTCTATACGATTTTTTTAAATTTACATTTGTTGTACAGAATTTAATTCTCTTTAATCCAGTATAAGTCTCCAGAGTGGCACACACCCATTAACGACGCAGGCGAGGTTTAAACAAATTGCGGCGCGGCGTCGTTAATACGACTGACGGGGGTTGAATTGCATTTTTCAGATTACCTCAGATATAAACACAATTTTCTCAGGCGCTATTCTATACGATTTTTTTAAATTAACATATGTTGTACAGAATTTCATGCTCTTTAATCTAGTATAAGTCTCCAGAGTGGCACAGACCCATGAACGACGCAAGCGAGCTTTAAACAAATTGCGGCGCGGCGTCGTTAATACGACTGACGGGTGTTGCATTGCAGTTTTCAGATTACCTCAGATATAAACACAATTTTCTCAGGCGCTATTCTATACGATTTTTTAAAATTTACATATGTTGTACAGAATTTAATTCTCTTTAATCTAGTATAAATCTCCAGAGTGGCACAGACCCACTAACGACGCAGGCGAGCTATAAACAAATTGCAGCGCGGCGCCGTTAATACACTGACGGGGGATTTCAGATTACCTCAGGTATAAACACAATTTTCTCAGGCGCTATTCTATACGATTTTTTTAAATTTACATTTGTTGTACAGAATTTAATTCTCTTTAATCCAGTATAAGTCTCCAGAGTGGCACACACCCATTAACGACGCAGGCGAGCTTTAAACAAATTGCGGCGCGGCGTCGTTAATACGACTGACGGGGGTTGTTTTGCATATTTCAGATTACCTCAGATATAAACACAATTTTCTCAGGCGCTATTCTATACGATTTTTTTAAATTTACATATGTTGTACAGAATTTAATTCTCTTTAATCCAGTATAAGTCTCCAGAGTGGCACAGACCCATTAACGACGCAGGCGAGCTTTAAACAAATTGCGGCGCGGCGTCGTTAATACGACTGACGGGGATTCCATTGCATTTTTCAGATTACCTCAGATATAAACACAATTTTCTCAGGCGCTATTCTATACGATTTTTTTAAATTTACATATGTTGTACAGAATTTAATTCTCTTTAATCCAGTATAAGTCTCCAGAGTGGCACACACCCATTAACGACGCAGGCGAGCTATAAACAAATTGCGGCGCGGCGCCGTTAATACACTGGCGGGGGATTTCAGATTACCTCAGGTATAAACACAATTTTCTCAGGCGCTATTTTATACGATTTTTTTAAATTTACATTTGTTGTACAGAATTTAATTCTCTTTAATCCAGTATAAGTCTCCAGAGTGGCACACACCCATTAACGACGCAGGCGAGGTTTAAACAAATTGCGGCGCGGCGTCGTTAATACGACTGACGGGGGTTGAATTGCATTTTTCAGATTACCTCAGATATAAACACAATTTTCTCAGGCGCTATTCTATACGATTTTTTTAAATTTACATATGTTGTACAGAATTTAATTCTCTTTAATCCAGTATAAGTCTCCAGAGTGGCACAGACCCATTAACGACGCAGGCGAGCTTTAAACAAATTGCGGCGCGGCGTCGTTAATACGACTGACGGGGATTCCATTGCATTTTTCAGATTACCTCAGATATAAACACAATTTTCTCAGGCGCTATTCTATACGATTTTTTTAAATTTACATATGTTGTACAGAATTTAATTCTCTTTAATCCAGTATAAGTCTCCAGAGTGGCACAGACCCATTAACGACGCAGGCGAGCTATAAACAAATTGCGGCGCGGCGCCGTTAATACACTGGCGGGGGATTTCAGATTACCTCAGGTATAAACACAATTTTCTCAGGCGCTATTTTATACGATTTTTTTAAATTTACATTTGTTGTACAGAATTTAATTCTCTTTAATCCAGTATAAGTCTCCAGAGTGGCACAGACCCATTAACGACGCAGGCGAGGTTTAAACAAATTGCGGCGCGGCGTCGTTAATACGACTGACGGGGGTTGAATTGCATTTTCAGATTACCTCAGATATAAAAACAATTTTCTCAGGCGCTATTCTATACGATTTTTTTAAATTTACATATGTTGTACAGAATTTAATTCTCTTTAATCCAGTATAAGTCTCCAGAGTGGCACAGACCCATTAACGACGCAGGCGAGCTATAAACAAATTGCGGCGCGGCGCCGTTAATACACTGGCGGGGGATTTCAGATTACCTCAGGTATAAACACAATTTTCTCAGGCGCTATTCTATACGATTTTTTTAAATTTACATTTGTTGTACAGAATTTAATTCTCTTTAATCCAGTATAAGTCTCCAGAGTGGCACACACCCATTAACGACGCAGGCGAGGTTTAAACAAATTGCGGCGCGGCGTCGTTAATACGACTGACGGGGGTTGAATTGCATTTTTCAGATTACCTCAGATATAAACACAATTTTCTCAGGCGCTATTCTATACGATTTTTTTAAATTTACATATGTTGTACAGAATTTCATGCTCTTTAATCTAGTATAAGTCTCCAGAGTGGCACAGACCCATGAACGACGCAAGCGAGCTTTAAACAAATTGCGGCGCGGCGTCGTTAATACGACTGACGGGTGTTGCATTGCAGTTTTCAGATTACCTCAGATATAAACACAATTTTCTCAGGCGCTATTCTATACGATTTTTTAAAATTTACATATGTTGTACAGAATTTAATTCTCTTTAATCTAGTATAAATCTCCAGAGTGGCACAGACCCACTAACGACGCAGGCGAGCTATAAACAAATTGCGGCGCGGCGCCGTTAATACACTGACGGGGGATTTCAGATTACCTCAGGTATAAACACAATTTTCTCAGGCGCTATTCTATACGATTTTTTTAAATTTACATTTGTTGTACAGAATTTAATTCTCTTTAATCCAGTATAAGTCTCCAGAGTGGCACACACCCATTAACGACGCAGGCGAGGTTTAAACAAATTGCGGCGCGGCGTCGTTAATACGACTGACGGGGGTTGAATTGCATTTTTCAGATTACCTCAGATATAAACACAATTTCTCAGGCGCTATTCTATACGATTTTTTTAAATTTACATATGTTGTACAGAATTTAATTCTCTTTAATCCAGTATAAGTCTCCAGAGTGGCACAGACCCATTAACGACGCAGGCGAGCTTTAAACAAATTGCGGCGCGGCGTCGTTAATACGACTGACGGGGATTCCATTGCATTTTTCAGATTACCTCAGATATAAACACAATTTTCTCAGGCGCTATTCTATACGATTTTTTTAAATTTACATATGTTGTACAGAATTTAATTCTCTTTAATCCAGTATAAGTCTCCAGAGTGGCACAGACCCATTAACGACGCAGGCGAGCTATAAACAAATTGCGGCGCGGCGCCGTTAATACACTGGCGGGGGATTTCAGATTACCTCAGGTATAAACACAATTTTCTCAGGCGCTATTTTATACGATTTTTTTAAATTTACATTTGTTGTACAGAATTTAATTCTCTTTAATCCAGTATAAGTCTCCAGAGTGGCACAGACCCATTAACGACGCAGGCGAGGTTTAAACAAATTGCGGCGCGGCGTCGTTAATACGACTGACGGGGGTTGAATTGCATTTTTCAGATTACCTCAGATATAAAAACAATTTTCTCAGGCGCTATTCTATACGATTTTTTTAAATTTACATATGTTGTACAGAATTTAATTCTCTTTAATCCAGTATAAGTCTCCAGAGTGGCACAGACCCATTAACGACGCAGGCGAGCTTTAAACAAATTGCGGCGCGGCGTCGTTAATACGACTGACGGGGATTCCATTGCATTTTTCAGATTACCTCAGATATAAAAACAATTTTCTCAGGCGCTATTCTATACGATTTTTTTAAATTTACATATGTTGTACAGAATTTAATTCTCTTTAATCCAGTATAAGTCTCCAGAGTGGCACAGACCCATTAACGACGCAGGCGAGCTATAAACAAATTGCGGCGCGGCGCCGTTAATACACTGGCGGGGGATTTCAGATTACCTCAGGTATAAACACAATTTTCTCAGGCGCTATTCTATACGATTTTTTTAAATTTACATTTGTTGTACAGAATTTAATTCTCTTTAATCCAGTATAAGTCTCCAGAGTGGCACACACCCATTAACGACGCAGGCGAGGTTTAAACAAATTGCGGCGCGGCGTCGTTAATACGACTGACGGGGGTTGAATTGCATTTTTCAGATTACCTCAGATATAAACACAATTTTCTCAGGCGCTATTCTATACGATTTTTTTAAATTTACATATGTTGTACAGAATTTAATTCTCTTTAATCCGGTATAAGTCTCCAGAGTGGCACAGACCCATTAACGACGCAGGCGAGCTTTAAACAAATTGCGGCGCGGCGTCGTTAATACGACTGACGGGGATTCCATTGCATTTTTCAGATTACCTCAGATATAAACACAATTTTCTCAGGCGCTATTCTATACGATTTTTTTAAATTTACATATGTTGTAGAGAATTTAATTCTCTTTAATCCAGTATAAGTCTCCAGAGTGGCACAGACCCATTAACGACGCAAGCGAGCTTTAAACAAATTGCGGCGCGGCGTCGTTAATACGACTGACGGGGATTGCATTGCATTTTTCAGATTACCTCAGGTATAAACACAATTTTCTCATGCGCTATTCTATACGATTTTTTAAAATTTACATATGTTGTACAGAATTTAATTCTCTTTAATCTAGTATAAATCTCCAGAGTGGCACAGACCCACTAACGACGCAGGCGAGCTATAAACAAATTGCGGCGCGGCGCCGTTAATACACTGACGGGGGATTTCAGATTACCTCAGGTATAAACACAATTTTCTCAGGCGCTATTCTATACGATTTTTTTAAATTTACATGTGTTGTACAGAATTTAATTCTCTTTAATCCAGTATAAGTCTCCAGAGTGGCACATACCCATTAACGAAGCAGGCGAGGTTTAAACAAATTGCGGCGCGGCGTCGTTAATACGACTGACGGGGGTTGAATTGCATTTTTCAGATTACCTCAGATATAAACACAATTTTCTCAGGCGCTATTCTATACGATTTTTTAAAATTTACATATGTTGTACAGAATTTAATTCTCTTTAATCCAGTATAAGTCTCCAGAGTGGCACAGACCCATTAACGACGCAGGCGAGCTTTAAACAAATTGCGGCGCGGCGTCGTTAATACGACTGACGGGGATTCCATTGCATTTTTCAGATTACCTCAGATATAAACACAATTTTCTCAGGCGCTATTCTATACGATTTTTTTAAATTTACATATGTTGTACAGAATTTCATGCTCTTTAATCTAGTATAAGTCTCCAGAGTGGCACAGACCCAATAGTATTGACATAATGTGTTACAGATGCAAAAAACAAACCAAACATTACAGGAAAGGAAGTTTTGTGTTTCTACCTGAAACGTTGGTAATAGCGTTCAAGCGATTCGAACACGTCGCTGGACATGGCAATAAGAAACACTCAAATGTTAAACTAGCATCTGAGATTGAAATAGTAGGAAGTAGACCGATTCGATACAGCCTGAGTGCTTGTTCATTACACCATGGAGTACAGCTTCATAATGGACATTACACGGCATTAATATTTAAAAATAATAAAGTTATAGAAATTGACAATACAATTTTTACAGATGTTTCTCGAAATTGGCAGAAGCGGTCTTCGAAGACAGTTTATTTGGCCTTTTTTAGTAAAAGGACAACTCAGACACTGATGTTATTGTAGATAAAAGAGAGTGCAAGAAAACTGATAATTACGAAATATCGGAAGACCAGGAAGATGTAAAAGAGGAACCTGTCGAGGAGAAAACAAAAAAAAACCGAACTGAAAAAAAGGAAAAGAAACAAAAAACCGAAGAAAATAAAACTTGCCAAACAGACGGCGGAATAGAATATATATGGGATATTTCGTGCAGAGATTCAAAACTTTGTGAGTTTAAAGAATTTGGTTATGACCTTTATGGTAGAGACTTCAAAACGCTCGAGTATCCAGTTAGTAATAAAAGCTACGAATTGGAGCATCCGGGATGGCTTAATGATAGTATTGTTGATGCATACTTGACATTATTAGCGAACATATTGTCAGAAAAGGGTGTAGAGGTATTTCCATTTAATTCCTTTATTTTCCCGCATCTACACAATTTAGTATCACGACAACGCAGCGACTCTTTCTACACTCTAATTTCAAGATTTTTTCGCGGCGTAAATTTTGAGACATATGATTGTCTTGTGATTCCCATTATTTCTAGAAACGGCGAGCATTGGAGTATTGTGTATATTGATGTTTGGAAACAAACAATTTATTATTATGATCCAATGCATGCAGGTATACAAAATCTAACAGCGATTAAACTAATCAAATTCTATTTTGAACAGCTTTATGAATTTAGGTCATGCGAGGTAGATTTTGGGTCAAAGAGACTGGTAACCGCATTTGACATATCCTGGGAAAAAGCATTTCCCTCACAGAACGATTATTCAAGTTGTGGTGTGTACATACTGTTGTACATAAGTTCAATACTCGGAGAACTAAATATCGATTTATCGAAAGTCAGCTCGAAAGAAATGAGGAAAATGATTGCCGAAGAGCTGTTAAGGAATAAGAAATGTATAGCTGTTCCTGAGTATTCGCAAATGGAGACTGAAAGCGTGCGAGAATGTACCATACCTACATGCTACAAGCAAAAAATTGGGGAAACAGTGGCATTGCGATGCCAATCTTACGGATCTTGTCCAAAATCGTTTAGATGGATATTTAACAATATGATTGTATCTTTACAGCAGACTTACAACTTCAAATTAACTCGTGAGAAAACAGGAAAGTATACTTGTCAAGTCATATATGACGATGGTGATATTGTGACATCATCAAAATGTGAAGTTGAGTGTGTAAAAGGAAATTATTGAGTAAAGAGGAAATTATTGAGACATTTAAAGATAGAATAAAAATTTTCCATGGTGAATGATAGACCACTATAGTGCAGAATGTTGTATATAAGGTAAAAACGTTGATTTGTATAGTGGATTAAAGTTTTGTCAGATTGCACAACTGGCAGCCGGAATGGCACGACGCAGCCTGAAAGGAGGATGACATGCGCAACAGGACGCTGGGTATGCACTCGTTATATGCCGGTTTTCTGTTAGCAACTTTTTTTGAAACCTCAAGAATAACTAATTAGACAACTATTCGAATATAGTACAAAAGCACGCGGAAAACTGGTTTTATAAAGTTTGTGGCGACGTTGCAGCGGAAAATGTATGACCTAGCTGGCGCGATTGCCTGGAGTACTATTATTACAAATATCTTTCAAACATTTTATACCAAAAAAGTGTTTGTAATAAGTTTGAGATTACATATTTTCAAATAAAAATATTAAACTAAAGTTTAAGGGTTTTTTCCAAAAAGAAACGTATCCAAAAAGCGAATCCCACAAAATAATCTAGCGTATCTGACTGAATATCATGAAAACTCAAATATATTGCTGAAAACGTAAAAATGATGCCATTTCAGTTTCAATTTCATATTAAGTTCAGGAAAAAAATATTCAACAAACAAAGAAAAGATTATTGACGAATTTATGTAATCTCAAAATATTAGCGCCGTTGCAGCAGAAGTCTGACGTTAAAACCAGAATGAATTTTAATTTTTTTTTATTAACAATGTTTAATATTAACTAATTTAATAAAATAAATACTAGATTAATTATTCAGTTGAACGAATGGCTGTTATACAAACAATCTGTCATGGCTTTGAGAAACAGGTGAGTAAAAACAAAGCTGACAAATTCCATTTCTAAATGCAGTCAACTTTTGTCTTGTGTATGCGGACCGCGCTTTTAAATACAGGAGAAAGCCCCAGGGCAAGGCGATAATTACAATGTAAGAAAACATAATTACATTTCTAATTTAAATAACTCATGCTACTTGGGAGCAACTGATGAACACGCTCCCGCGTCCCACGGTCTTGAGGATAAAATAAGGACCACAAATGCAACAGAATATAATATTCAGGAAAATCAAGAAATCATTTAGAGAATTAGAGATTTTAAGATTTTAACACAGCAATCTAGATTTAACTTCACAAAATAAGCAACAAAATAATGTTGAAATAAGCCCTCGGGCCTGATGCATCGCTTTGGGGACCAATTAGGATGCAAACTAATATCCTATCAACAACTTCAGTTGTTTGGAGCCTCACATTCACGACTTGCCTCTGGAAGTGCTTCCACATAAACAACACTTTGTTATTTCGGAAAATATACTCACTCTCAGGATAAGAATATTTAGCAGAAAATCAGAACTAAGCGATATATATTACTAAATTTAGTGTGACATATACAAGAATTATTAACAAATTAACTGAACGGGAACTACATCATTTTCAAAATGCATTGAAAGCTCACAAAAATCCATTTTCGTTTCCTTTACAATAGTCTGACAATGAATGGTGATAACTAATCCTTGCATGTTAATTTACTTTATTAGGTGCCCGGAATCTAATTGTTGTGTACCAAAAGTCCTCACGAATTTCACAAAAACGTGTGAGTAAAATGACGCTGAAACAAAAGATACTAGCCAGAGTAAAAGAGAAGCACATCGTGTATTTATACACTGATCAGATGAAGCGGGTTTTAGTACGATGTCGAAAATAACTACCATTCCATCCGTGTTCATCTACAGAAATGCTTATTGGAAAACTTTGAATCATAGAAATAATCGGCAGGTTTGTACAGTTATATTAAATTTATAAAAAGTTCAATAAGTTAATAAATTTTTATAAAGAGATACAATAACATATTGACAACAACAACAACAACAACAACGACAACGACAACGACAACGACAACGACAACGACAACGACAACGACAACGACAACAACAATGACAACGACAACGACAACGACAACGACAACAACGACAACGACGAAGACAACAACAACCACGCAAGAACCGACGACGACGACAATCGGAATACTATAATTAACAATTAGATAATGAGCATCAAAGTCAACTATGAATGGAAAGTTGACGGTAGGGTACATGTCTAGCGAAGAGGAAATTGAGTATCAAGACCTGCGTAGGCGTGCAGTAAAACAACATGAAGGCGATGAAGGGTGAAAGATTTGTTCCGGATTGTGTCAAAGATATTCCGGATTGTTTCAAAGATATTCTGGATTGTTTCAAAAAACGAAGCATAACTATTGTTACGTTTCTGTGTGAAAACCAAAGTAAACTTTGGTTTTCACACATAAACGTAGCAATAGTTATGCTTCATTTTTTGAAACAATCTGGAATATTTGAATTTCTACCACATGACGCGGTGGTAAGTAATCAAATTGCACCATTTGCAATGGCATGCTAGTAAGTTTCTACTAAATGATTAGTTATTATTGAATGATTTGCGATGGACTTATTTTTAGAGTCGGCTATGAATTACTCCAGATATATTCAAAGCCCTTACTTACTGTCCTGGGAGAATAGAAAGACGAAATTCAGTGACATTGTATTGTACTTTTCAGAAGTCAAGAATACTGTTTTCAGAAATTTATCATAGAAGAAGATATTAAAGAAATGAAGGAACATTAAAAACAAGGAATACAATCTTATAATATTATAGTCAAACCCAATTTAATATTTAGTGGAAATTATATGACCCGGAATGACATACGCGGGTATATGCATGAGTATATATGTGTTTGATATTGTTGTTCATTCAACTGAGTATGTAATTGTTTCTTTCGAAATCTGACGTTTTATTCTATAACTGACCCTATATCCACAAGAAACTTAACAGCTGACAACTTTCAAAAAATCCTTAAATTCAAACTGAATCTTTGTGCAATAAGTTAAGGAAATTGTATAACCAACCATCATTGTCAGCATATAGTCTCGAATTAACAGCTAATACTCTTATGGGAAACACCAAAGCCTTTCTTTATCCTGGAAGTATGTTGTATGATGATAGGCAGCTTCATCATGAAATTGCTACCAAAATTTCCAAAGAAAGCTCGTCTTTTGGCAGGCTCAGAGACTTTACAGTACACGTGGTTTGGAACTGATAACCATAGCATCATATATGGAGTGGAGACTATATGTATACAGTACAAACATTCAAAAGCCAAAAAGCTTTTCAGCAAAGGTGCTCACCAGACACATTCTGCGGACAAATTGAGGAGAAAACGTTTTATAAATATTGAAATTTCGTCTAATACAAAGTGTTACAGTAGAGAAAGCATCGTCCGCAAACGCAATCTGGAGTGCATGATCGAGTCATTTAGTCAGAACGGATGACGTACGCTTTCCAAGAAAATTTTCTATACAAGTATAATGAGATGAAAATCGGCCAGGAAGTCAGGTAAACCAACGAAATGTTACAAGGCATGTTCGCCGATATCAACAAATACAGTAAGTGTGCATGATAGGCCGTTTCCAAGTCACAACGGGAAGAACTTACCCAAGCATGAGATAAATAGTCCACACCGTGGGGCAAAAGTTTGGAAAAGATCGTTAGTATGAAATATACCAAAACATATATCACCTACTGTCAGAAAAGTCATCAGATATCATTGACGGAAGAACTCGTCCAAGGCAGGAAACACAACTTTCCACTGTGGCGTCACCGACCGAGCTATTGAGAAAAAAAGTGGACTCTTTGCTCACAGTGGCTCTCACCAACAAAGGAACAAAGAGATAGTGGGAAAAGTCACGTCATCCATTATCATTATACAAGGCTGATGAACACTTGTAGTAATTACATTTAATCAAAACATAAATGTTCCCTAAACAGAAAGGTTGACATTTCTATGCAAATGTGAAATGTTTGTCGAGATTTATGTATACTCGATTTATCACGTACACCGGCGACGCGCCCATACCACTCGAAACTCCGATGCAGATTGTTTCGCGTGGTTAATTATAGCCTAGGTAAACAGAAACGTCAGATACTAAAAGGAAACAATTCCACACTCAAAATGAGTAAGCGAAAATATTAATATATGTAATGAAATAACAATTAAACCAACGTCTTTACTTATATGATGTATTAAAGTTCGAGTCAAGGCAAATTACATTTTTCGCTTTATATAATGTATTAAACCAAGTAGAATCAGAATATGATGTGAAAAAATTGAAATGAAATTTTTCCCCGTTGATTTAGGGATGTTGAATCGACGAATTATGAAGTATTTTAATAAAAAGTCGTGTTGTATTAAGAGTCTGGCACTAGCAAATGCGTGACGTAAACGGAGGAACGATTTTACGATTCATTAAAATAAACAGATTCAAAACGTGCCAAATACTTACATGTGTGGTTGGAAACTTTTAAAATTTATAATCACCACAAATCAGCTTTTCTAGTTTCAATCGTCCAGGTTCAACTGCTTACGTCATAAACTTGCTAGTGCAAGACGTTAAACGACACGACTTATTTTAGAATACTTCGTTGAAGAAATTCAGAAATCAACAAAAAGTACGGTTTGCCACCATATTCGTATTCTCCATACGTTGGCGCATAAAATTAGCCGGAAAACTAATTTGCCTTGAGTTGACCTTTACGAATGTAGATCTAATTGAATGACAATGGAAAGGGCTTTTGGTTTATATTATTACGTAAACCTCATACCGAGTCCGTCTTTCAAAATGCGTATCAGCATATTTAGGCGAAGCTACTGGACATCAATCGTGCGTATCAAAGAGTGACAATGACTCTCGTATATAGAGCATGAATAAATTTGATTTTCTAACTTATAACTCCTTGTTTGCTCGAACTGCATGGTTGCTAGATTAAAGAGCATGAAATTCTGTACAAAATATGTAAATTTAAAAAAATCCTATAGAATACCGCCTGAGAAAATTGTGTTTATATCCCGTCAGTCGTGTTAACTACGCCGCGCCGCAATTTGTTTAAAGCTCGCTTGCGTCGTTCATGGGTCTGTGCCACTCTGGAGACTTATACTAGATTAAAGAGAATTAAATTCTGTACAACATATGTAAATTTAAAAAAATCGTATAGAATAGCGCCTGAGAAAATTGTGTTTATACCTGAGGTAATCTGAAATCCCCCCATCAGTCGTATTAACGGCGCCGCGCCGCAATTTGTTTAATGCTCGCCTGCGTCGTTAATGGGTCTGTGCCACTCTGGAGACTTATACTGGATTAAAGAGAATTAAATTCTGTACAACATATGTAAATTTAAAAAAATCGTATAGAATAGCGCCTGAGAAAATTGTGTTTATATCTGAGGTAATCTGAAATATGCAATGCAACCCCCGTCAGTCGTATTAACGACGCCGCGCCGCAATTTGTTTAAAGCTCGCTTGCGTCGTTCATGGGTCTGTGCCACTCTGGAGACTTACACTAGATTAAAGAGCATGAAATTCTGTACAACATATGTAAATTTTAAAAAATCGTATAGAATAGCGCCTGAGAAAATTGTGTTTATACCTGAGGTAATCTGAAATCCCCCGTCAGTGCATTAACGGCGCCGCGCCGCACCGCAATTTGTTTAAAGCTCGCTTGCGTCGCTCATGGGTCTGTGCCACTCTGGAGACTTATACTAGATTAAAGAGCATGAAATTCTGTACAACATATGTAAATTTAAAAAAATCGTATAGAATAGCACCTGAGAAAATTGTGTTTATATCTGAGGTAATCTGAAACATGCAACGCAACCCCCGTCAGTCGTATTAACGACCCCGCGCCGCAATTTGTTTAAACCTCGCCTGCGTCGTTAATGGGTCTGCGCCACTCTGGAGGCTTATACTGGGTTAAAGAGAATTAAATTCTGTACAACATATGTAAATTTAAAAAAATCGTATAGAATAGCGCCTGAGAAAATTGTGCTTATACCTGAGGTAATCTGAAATCCACCGTCAGTGTATTAACGGCGCCGCGCCTCAATTTGTTTAAAGCTCGCTTCCGTCGTTCATGGGTCTGTGCCACTCTGGAGACTTATACTAGATTAAAGAGCATGAAATTCTGTACAACATATGTAAATTTAAAAAAATCGTATAGAATAGCGCCTGAGAAAATTGTGTTTATATCTGAGGTAATCTGAAATATGGAAAACAACCCCCGTCAGTCGTATTAACGACGCCGCGCCGCAATTTGTTTAAAGCTCGCTTGCGTCGTTCATGGGTCTGTGCCACTCTGGAGACTTATAGCAGATTAAAGAGCATGAAATTCTGTACAACATATGTAAATTTAAAAAATCGTATAGAATAGCGCCTGAGAAAAGTGTGTTTATATCTGAGGTAATCTGAAATAGCCCGTCAGTGTATTAACGGCGCCGCGCCGCAATTTGTTTAAAGCTCGCTTGCGTCGTTAATGGGTCTGTGCCACTCTGGAGACTTATACTGGATTAAAGAGAATTAAATTCTGTACAACATATGTAAATTTAAAAAAATCGTATAGAATAGCGCCTGAGAAAATTGTGTTTATACCTGAGGTAATCTGAAATCCACCGTCAGTGCACGGCGCCGCGCCTCAATTTGTTTAAAGCTCGCTTGCATCGTTCATGGGTCTGTGCCACTCTGGAGACTTATACTAGATTAAAGAGCATGAAATTCTGTACAACATATGTAAATTTAAAAAAATCGTATAGAATAGCGCCTGAGAAAATTGTGTTTATATCTGAGGTAATCTGAAATATGCAAAACAACCCCCGTCAGTCGTATTAACGACGCCGCGCCGCAATTTGTTTAAAGCTCGCTTGCGTCGTTAATGGGTCTGTGCCACTCTGGAGACTTATACTAGATTAAAGAGCATGAAATTCTGTACAACATATGTAAATTTAAAAAAATCGTATAGAATAGTGCCTGAGAAAATTGTGTTTATATCTGAGGTAACCTGAATATTCAACGCAACCCCCGTCAGTCGTATTAACGACGCCGCGCCGCAATTTGTTTAAAGCTCGCTTGCGTCGTTCATGGGTCTGTGCCACTCTGGAGACTTACACTAGATTAAAGAGCATGAAATTCTGTACAACATATGTAAATTTTAAAAAATCGTATAGAATAGCGCCTGAGAAAATTGTGTTTATACCTGAGGTAATCTGAAATCCCCCGTCAGTGCATTAACGGCGCCGCGCCGCAATTTGTTTAAAGCTCGCTTGCGTCGCTCATGGGTCTGTGCCACTCTGGAGACTTATACTAGATTAAAGAGCATGAAATTCTGTACAACATATGTAAATTTAAAAAAATCGTATAGAATAGCACCTGAGAAAATTGTGTTTATATCTGAGGTAATCTGAAACATGCAACGCAACCCCCGTCAGTCGTATTAACGACCCCGCGCCGCAATTTGTTTAAACCTCGCCTGCGTCGTTAATGGGTCTGCGCCACTCTGGAGGCTTATACTGGATTAAAGAGAATTAAATTCTGTACAACATATGTAAATTTAAAAAAATCGTATAGAATAGCGCCTGAGAAAATTGTGCTTATACCTGAGGTAATCTGAAATCCACCGTCAGTGTATTAACGGCGCCGCGCCTCAATTTGTTTAAAGCTCGCTTGCGTCGTTCATGGGTCTGTGCCACTCTGGAGACTTATACTAGATTAAAGAGCATGAAATTCTGTACAACATATGTAAATTTAAAAAAATCGTATAGAATAGCGCCTGAGAAAATTGTGTTTATATCTGAGGTAATCTGAAAACTGCAATGCAACCCCCGTCAGTCGTATTAACGACGCCGCGCCGCAATTTGTTTAAAGCTCGCTTGCGTCGTTCATGGGTCTGTTCCACTCTGGAGACTTATACTAGATTAAAGAGCATGAAATTCTGTACAACATATGCAAATTTAAAAAAATCGTATAGAATAGCGCCTGAGAAAATTGTGTTTATACCTGAGGTAATCTGAAATAGCCCGTCAGTGTATTAACGGCGCCGCGCCGCAATTTGTTTAAAGCTCGCTTGCGTCGTTAATGGGTCTGTGCCACTCTGGAGACTTATACTGGATTAAAGAGAATTAAATTCTGTACAACATATGTAAATTTAAAAAAATCGTATAGAATAGCGCCTGAGAAAATTGTGTTTATACCTGAGGTAATCTGAAATCCACCGTCAGTGCACGGCGCCGCGCCTCAATTTGTTTAAAGCTCGCTTGCATCGTTCATGGGTCTGTGCCACTCTGGAGACTTATACTAGATTAAAGAGCATGAAATTCTGTACAACATATGTAAATTTAAAAAAATCGTATAGAATAGCGCCTGAGAAAATTGTGTTTATATCTGAGGTAATCTGAAAAATGCAATGCAACCCCCGTCAGTCGTATTAACGACGCCGCGCCGCAATTTGTTTAAAGCTCGCTTGCGTCGTTAATGGGTCTGTGCCACTCTGGAGACTTATACTAGATTAAAGAGCATGAAATTCTGTACAACATATGTAAATTTAAAAAAATCGTATAGAATAGTGCCTGAGAAAATTGTGTTTATATCTGAGGTAACCTGAATATTCAACGCAACCCCCGTCAGTCGTATTAACGACGCCGCGCCGCAATTTGTTTAAAGCTCGCCTGCGTCGTTAATGGGTCTGTGCCACTCTGGAGACTTATACTGGATTAAAGAGAATTAAATTCTGTACAACATATGCAAATAAAAAAAATCGTATAGAATAGCGCCTGAGAAAATTGTGTTTATACCTGAGGTAATCTGAAATCCACCGTCAGTGCACGGCGCCGCGCCTCAATTTGTTTAAAGCTCGCTTGCATCGTTCATGGGTCTGTGCCACTCTGGAGACTTATACTAGATTAAAGAGCATGAAATTCTGTACAACATATGTAAATTTAAAAAAATCGTATAGAATAGCGCCTGAGAAAATTGTGTTTATATCTGAGGTAATCTGAAAACTGCAATGCAACCCCCGTCAGTCGTATTAACGACGCCGCGCCGCAATTTGTTTAAAGCTCGCTTGCGTCATTCATGGGTCTGTGCCACTCTGGAGACTTATACTAGATTAAAGGGCATGAAATTCTGTACAACATATGTAAATTTAAAAAAATCGTATAGAATAGCGCCTGAGAAAATTGTGTTTATACCTGAGGTAATCTGAAATCCCCCGTCAGTGCATTAACGGCGCCGCGCCGCAATTTGTTTAAAGCTCGCTTGCGTCGTTCATGGGTCTGTGCCACTCTGGAGACTTATACTAGATTAAAGAGCATGAAATTCTGTACAACATATGTAAATTTAAAAAAATCGTATAGAATAGTGCCTGAGAAAATTGTGTTTATATCTGAGGTAACCTGAATATTCAACGCAACCCCCGTCAGTCGTATTAACGACGCCGCGCCGCAATTTGTTTAAAGCTCGCTTGCGTCGTTAATAGGTCTGTGCCACTCTGGAGACTTATACTGGATTAAAGAGAATTAAATTCTGTATAACATATGTAAATTTAAAAAAATCGTATAGAATACCCCCTGAGAAAATTGTGTTTATACCTGAGGTAATCTGAAATCCACCGTCAGTGCACGGCGCCGCGCCTCAATTTGTTTAAAGCTCGCTTGCGTCGTTCATAGGTCTGTGCCACTCTGGAGACTTATACTAGATTAAAGAGCATGAAATTCTGTACAACATATGTGAATTTAAAAAAATCGTATAGAATAGCGCCTGAGAAAATTGTGTTTATATCTGAGGTAATCTGAAATATGCAAAACAACCCCCGTCAGTCGTATTAACGACGCCGCGCCGCAATTTGTTTAAAGCTCGCTTGCGTCGTTCATGGGTCTGTGCCACTCTGGAGACTTATACTAGATTAAAGAGCATGAAATTCTGTACAACATATGTAAATTTAAAAAAATCGTATAGAATAGTGCCTGAGAAAATTGTGTTTATATCTGAGGTAACCTGAATATTCAACGCAACCCCCGTCAGTCGTATTAACGACGCCGCGCCGCAATTTGTTTAAAGCTCGCTTGCGTCGTTCATGGGTCTGTGCCACTCTGGAGACTTATACTGGATTAAAGAGAATTAAATTCTGTACAACATATGCAAATTTAAAAAAATCGTATAGAATAGCGCCTGAGAAAATTGTGTTTATATCTGAGGTAATCTGAAAACTGCAATGCAACACCCGTCAGTCGTATTAACGACGCCGCGCCGCAATTTGTTTAAAGCTCGCTTGCGTCGTTCGTGGGTCTGTGCCACTCTGGAGACTTATACTAGATTAAAGAGCATGAAATTCTGTACAACATATGTAAATTTAAAAAAATCGTATAGAATAGTGCCTGAGAAAATTGTGTTTATATCTGAGGTAACCTGAATATTCAACGCAACCCCGGTCAGTCGTATTAACGACGCCGCGCCGCAATTTGTTTAAAGCTCGCCTGCGTCGTTAATGGGTCTGTGCCACTCTGGAGACTTATACTGGATTAAAGAGAATTAAATTCTGTACAACATATGTAAATTTAAAAAAATCGTATAGAATAGCGCCTGAGAAAATTGTGTTGATACCTGAGGTAATCTGAAATCCCCCGTCAGTCGTATTAGCGGCGCCGCGCCGCAATTTGTTTAAAGCTCGCTTGCGTCGTTCATGGGTCTGTGCCACTCTGGAGATTTATAGCAGATTAAAGAGCATGAAATTCTGTAAAACATATGTAAATTTAAAAAATCGTATAGAGTAGCGCCTGAGAAAAGTGTGTTTATATCTGAGGTAACCTGAAATCCCCCCTCAGTCGTATTAACGACGCCGCGCCGCAATTTGTTTAAAGCTCGCCTGCGTCGTTAATGGGTCTGTGCCACTCTGGAGACTTATACTGGATTAAAGAGAATTAAATTCTGTACAACATATGTAAATTTAAAAAAATCGTATAGAATAGCGCCTGAGAAAATTGTGTTGATACCTGAGGTAATCTGAAATCCCCCGTCAGTGTATTAACGGCGCCGCGCCGCAATTTGTTTAAAGCTCGCTTGCGTCGTTCATGGGTCTGTGCCACTCTGGATACTTATATTGGATTAAAGAGAATGAAATTCTGTACGACATATGTGAATTTAAAAAAATAGTATAGAATAGCGCCTGAGAAAATTGTGTTTATATCTGAGGTAATCTGAAAACTGCAATGCAACCCCCGTCAGTCGTATTAACGACGCCGCGCCGCAATTTGTTTAAAGCTCGCCTGCGTCGTTAATGGGTCTGTGCCACTCTGGAGACTTATACTGGATTAAAGAGAATTAAATTCTGTACAACATATGTAAATTTAAAAAAATCGTATAGAATAGCGCCTGAGAAAAGTGTGTTTATATCTGAGGTAATCTGAAATCCCCCGTCAGTCGTATTAACGACGCCGCGCCGCAATTTGTTTAAAGCTCGCTTGCGTCGTTCATGGGTCTGTGCCACTCTGGATACTTATACTAGATTAAAGAGCATGAAATTCTGTACAACATATGTAAATTTAAAAAAATCGTATAGAATAGTGCCTGAGAAAATTGTGTTTATATCTGAGGTAACCTGAATATTCAACGCAACCCCCGTCAGTCGTATTAACGACGCCGCGCCGCAATTTGTTTAAAGCTCGCCTGCGTCGTTAATGGGTCTGTGCCACTCTGGAGACTTATACTGGATTAAAGAGAATTAAATTCTGTACAACATATGTAAATTTAAAAAAATCGTATAGAATAGCGCCTGAGAAAATTGTGTTTGATACCTGAGGTAATCTGAAATCCCCCGTCAGTCGTATTAGCGGCGCCGCGCCGCAATTTGTTTAAAGCTCGCTTGCGTCGTTCATGGGTCTGTGCCACTCTGGAGACTTATACTAGATTAAAGAGCATGAAATTCTGTACAACATATGTAAATTTAAAAAAATCGTATAGAATAGCGCCTGAGAAAATTGTGTTTATATCTGAGGTAATCTGAAAACTGCAATGCAACCCCCGTCAGTCGTATTAACGACGCCGCGCCGCAATTTGTTTAAAGCTCGCCTGCGTCGTTAATGGGTTTGTGCCACTCTGGAGACTTATACTGGATTAAAGAGAATTAAATTCTGTACAACATATGTAAATTTAAAAAATCGTATAGAATAGCGCCTGAGAAAAGTGTGTTTATATCTGAGGTAATCTGAAATCCCCCCTCAGTCGTATTAACGACGCCGCGCCGCAATTTGTTTAAAGCTCGCTTGCGTCGTTCATGGGTCTGTGCCACTCTGGAGACTTATACTAGATTAAAGAGCATGAAATTCTGTACAACATATGTAAATTTTAAAAAATCGTATTGAATAGCGCCTGAGAAAATTGTGTTTATATCTGAGGTAATCTGAAATATGGAAAACAACCCCCGTCAGTCGTATTAACGACGCCGCGCCGCAATTTGTTTAAAGCTCGCTTGCGTCGTTCATGGGTCTGTGCCACTCTGGAGACTTATACTAGATTAAAGAGCATGAAATTCTGTACAACATATGTAAATTTAAAAAAATCGTATAGAATAGCGCCTGAGCAAATTGTGTTTATACCTGAGGTAATCTGAAATCCCCCGTCAGTGCATTAACGGCGCCGCGCCGCAATTTGTTTAAAGCTCGCTTGCGTCGTTCATGGGTCTGTGCCACTCTGGAGACTTATACTAGATTAAAGAGCATGAAATTCTGTACAACATATGTAAATTTAAAAAAATCGTATAGAATAGCGCCTGAGAAAATTGTGTTTATATCTGAGGTAATCTGAAAACTGCAATGCAACCCCCGTCAGTCGTATTAACGACGCCGCGCCGCAATTTAAAGCTCGCTTGCGTCGTTCGTGGGTTTGTGCCACTCTGGAGACTTATACTAGATTAAAGAGCATGAAATTCTGTACAACATATGTAAATTTAAAAAAATCGTATAGAATAGTGCCTGAGGAAATTGTGTTTATATCTGAGTCAACCTGAATATTCAACGCAACCCCCGTCAGTCGTATTAACGACGCCGCGCCGCAATTTGTTTAAAGCTCGCCTGCGTCGTTAATGGGTCTGTGCCACTCTGGAGACTTATACTGGATTAAAGAGAATTAAATTCTGTACAACATATGTAAATTTAAAAAAATCGTATAGAATAGCGCCTGAGAAAATTGTGTTGATACCTGAGGTAATCTGAAATCCCCCGTCAGTGTATTAACGGCGCCGCGCCGCAATTTGTTTAAAGCTCGCTTGCGTCGTTCATGGGTCTGTGCCACTCTGGAGACTTATACTAGATTAAAGAGCATGAAATTCTGTACAACATATGTAAATTTAAAAAAATCGTATTGAATAGCGTTTGTGTTTATATCTGAGGTAATCTGAAAACTGCAATGCAACCCCCGTCAGTCGTATTAACGACGCCGCGCCGCAATTTGTTTAAAGCTCGCTTGCGTCGTTCATGGTTCTGTGCCACTCTGGAGACTTATACTAGATTAAAGAGCATGAAATTCTGTACAACATATGTAAATTTAAAAAAATCGTATTGAATAGCGCCTGAGAAAATTGTGTTTATATCTGAGGTAATCTGAAAACTGCAATGCAACCCCCGTCAGTCGTATTAACGACGCCGCGCCGCAATTTGTTTAAAGCTCGCTTGCGTCGTTCATGGGTCTGTGCCACTCTGGAGACTTATACTAGATTAAAGAGCATGAAATTCTGTACAACATATGTAAATTTAAAAAAATCGTATAGAATAGTGCCTGAGAAAATTGTGTTTATATCTGAGGTAACCTGAATATTCAACGCAACCCCCGTCAGTCGTATTAACGACGCCGCGCCGCAATTTGTTTAAAGCTCGCCTGCGTCGTTAATGGGTCTGTGCCACTCTGGAGACTTATACTGGATTAAAGAGAATTAAATTCTGTACAACATATTTAAATTTAAAAAAATCGTATAGAATAGCGCCTGAGAAAATTGTGTTTATACCTGAGGTAATCTGAAATCCCCCGTCAGTGTATTAACGGCGCCGCACCGCAATTTGTTTAAAGCTCGCTTGCGTCGTTCATGGGTCTGTGCCACTCTGGAGACTTATACTAGATTAAAGAGCATGAAATTCTGTACAACATATGTAAATTTTAAAAAATCGGATAGAATAGCGCCTGAGAAAATTGTGTTTATATCTGAGGTAATCTGAAAAATGCAATGCAACCCCCGTCAGTCGTATTAACGACGCCGCGCCGCAATTTGTTTAAAGCTCGCTTGCGTCGTTAATGGGTCTGTGCCACTCTGGAGACTTATACTAGATTAAAGAGCATGAAATTCTGTACAACATATGTAAATTTGAAAAACTCCTATAGAATAGCGCCTGAGAAAATTGTGTTTTTGTAATGATATTCTGCAATTGCCACCACCTGA
This sequence comes from Corallium rubrum, assembly GCA_964035015.1. Taxonomy (NCBI): domain Eukaryota; kingdom Metazoa; phylum Cnidaria; class Anthozoa; order Scleralcyonacea; family Coralliidae; genus Corallium; species Corallium rubrum. The sequence goes on along the minus strand of CAXIUP010000085.1, from coordinate 148,017 downwards.
TGAATATGGAGATAACTTCGGAATAAGATGCGATAATTGAATCGACGGCTGAATCGAGGGCCGAATCGAAGGCTGAATCGAAGGCTGAATGTGGTGCATACTTCACAGTGGTATTTTTTCCCAGACATTATTTTTTGGGACCCATTGAAAAGAAATTCGAATTTTGAAGGAAAGGTAAAATGCCCGAAAAAAACAATGTTGGGGAAAGGACGGTTTTCTTCGACCAGTAGGATGGAAAGATGGAAGAAATAGCTAAAATAACCCACGGAAATTGTACGGCTATTAGACGGCCGGCCAAGCATCCAAAATATTACTGTTGATGGCATTCTTTGTTACAAGCAGGCAACCACGCTAGATCGCATCGAATAGTGTTTACTTTGAAGGTTTGGGGGGTTGCCATCCGTAATTCGGGATTTCAATATAAAAATTTGGAGTTTTTTGAAAGCACACTACGGCTTTGAAGTTCCGCTTTGACGACAGATGGGTTTTTGGTGGAGCAATGAAATGAGTCCTAATGTTTTACGACGATTGGCTAATGTTTTCGGTCATCCAATCAGCGCGCGTAAAGTTTCGGATGTCCATAATTCGCATCAGCCACAATGACAAACAAACAAGAAACGTGGCGTGGATACACCTAAATTTGAACACAACACCTCGAAGAAAGGCGACAAGAAGGTAAACTTGTAAAGTTTTATAATTGTTTTGGATCTGGTAGCTACGGTAAAGTCCTTTATATTAAGGGCTACAGCTGGTTTTGGTAATTTGCTGATACAAACATAATATATTTCCTTTTTATAAGGCAAAGCAGTCGTCCCGTGTTGCTCTGAACTTGAACATCATCAGAGTCAGAGCTAGCTAACCAAACTGAGTTGTTGTTCGTTATGACTTACCACTTAAATATAAATAGTAACTTTGGACGTCGTAAATGTGCATGTGTACTGTCTTTAAGATTTATATTTTATTCTGATTTCGTTTAACAATATTAGTTTACCGTATTTGTGTTCGCTATTGTATAAAGCTTATAATTATTTTGAAAAGTGCTGTTTAGTATCGTTGAGAGGTTGGCCTTCTTGAGAAATAGTTTGATGTTTATGAATTCTTGTTGATTTCCTAATCCAAGCAGAGAAGTAGTTGTCTTCAGTACAGATGAGAGAAGCTTCTTTCCAAATAATTTTGTGGTCCGTTGCTGTAGTGTTTATGTCATCACCCACCCCACCCATGTGTGGGTGAATATGTTTATATTTAGGGATTGTCTTATTAAACGTCACTGTGGTTTTGTGTGTGTTTAAGCGAAGACGTGTTTATACATTTATCTATTGGAATACTTGAAATATTACATTGGCGACGAGGCATCGAGGATTTTATACTTATATACTGCATGGGACATCAGAACACAATTCATTTAATCATCCGAGTTTATCCGTGAGATTTATATTCGAAGGCAGAGGATCGAGAAAGTCTATTACATTTCCCGCCAAATGGCGTCGTCACTGCCAACATTCCCTCCTTTTGATGTCCATGCTGAAACGTCCTCCACAGCAGTTCGCTGGAAGAAGTGGTTGCGAAGGTTTGAAAACATGGTGACTTGCCTAAACATCAAAGATGACATGAAAAGAAAGCGTGCTCTACTCCTGCATTATGGTGGCGAAGAACTAAACGACATATTTGACACCTTACCAAATACTGGCGAAGACACCGACTACAAAGCTGCAATTGACGCTTTAAATTCACATTTTTCTCGCTCAACGAATTCTGAATTTTCAACGTATTGCTTCCGTCAAGCGAAACAGCAACAGGATGAGTCGCTGGATACCTATCACACAAGACTACAGCACTTAGCAATGCCGTGTGATTTCGACCACAAAGACAAAGAAATCAAAACACAGATAATTCAATCATGTTTATCGCGTAAACTTCGCCGTCGTGCATTACAACATTCCGACTGGTCGCTAAAAGATCTGTTAGATGCTGGGAGAGCAATGGAACTGGCGAATAAGCAAGCCGCAGACATCGAGCAACCACTGCAAAGTAACGAAGATTTGGTCAATCGTGTACGAGACCGAACGTTTCAACATGACGAGCGACGACGCCGTGACACTTCAAAACGTAAACCAAGCGGAACGTGCTATTTTTGTGGAGGGTCCTATCCCCATACGACCACTTGTCCAGCAAAAGGTAAGACGTGCGACAATTGTGGCAAGCTTAATCATTTCGCCCGTGTTTGTAAATCAAAGTCGAAAGAGAAAAGCGTGCAGCAAATCACGGACTCTTACCCTACATCTCGTTGTGAGCATTGTTTGACCTCCGCAGAGCAATTGGATACTTCCGATGAGTCATCAGATGATAGTTACGTTTTCAGTCTCAATAAAGCGAAAAAAGCGGCTCATTCCAACAACAACGAAACCCTGCCAACTACGACAATTCTCGTTCATGGGACTTCTCTTAATGTTTTAGTTGACTCTGGGGCTAGCGTTAACATTCTCGATGAGCACGATTTTAATACAATCAAGAAAATTCCAACATTGAAATGCGACAAAACAAACATCAAAGCTTATGGAATGGACAAACCTCTTCGCCTCCTTGGAATGTTTACCGCGGAAGTTGAATCCAAAACCAAGATTACAATAGCTGACTTCCACGTAGTATGTGGCAACCCTGGTTCCTTACTTAGCTATCAAACAGCTTGTGAACTTGGCCTTATACAAATAGCAAACACAGTCAATCCAACGCCATCCGTAGCCGATACACTTGTACACAAATATGATCACCTCTTTCATGGCATTGGCAAGGTCAAAGACAAAACCGTCAAACTCCACATCGACAAAACCATTCCTCTGCTTGTACAACAACATCGCCGAATCCCTTTTCATCAACGGAAACAAGTCGAGCAAGAGTTAGAACGTCTACAACAGTTAGACATCATTGAAGAAGTGGAAGGCCCAACACCATGGGTGTCTCCTGTGGTGGTTGTTCCCAAACCGAAAACACCTGCCAAAATAAGACTTTGTGTGGACATGAGAGCGCCAAACAAAGCCATTCGACGAGAGCGTCACATCACCCCGACTGTGGATGACATAATTGCACAACTCAATGGCTCAACCGTCTTTTCAACACTTGATTTAAACCATGGATATCATCAACTCGAATTGTCTCCAGAGTCACGGTCCATTACAACCTTCTCCACACACGTTGGCCTAAGACGCTACAAGAGATTAAGTTTCGGAATATCCTCAGCTGCTGAAATTTTCCAGAATGTTATCAGAGAGGTTCTTCAAAACATTCCTGGAGCTTTCAATATCTCTGATGACATCCTGGTTCATGGCATTACCCAAGAGCAACATGATGAAAATCTCACACGAGTCTTCCAAGCACTTGATGAAAGAAATATCACCCTCAACAAAGAGAAATGCCAGTTTAACCGAGATTCTGTTGAATTCTTTGGTCATGTGTTCTCCAAAGTTGGAATTGCACCTGATCCAAAGAAAGTGAGTGCCATCAAGAATACCACAGCACCCAAAGAAAAGAAAGAATTATCCAACCTTCTCGGCCTCGCGAACTACTGTTCGCGATATATTCCAAACTTTGCAACGATCGTCGCCCCACTCAGAAAGCTGACACATCAAGAGGTGCCATGGCACTGGGGAGAAGTTGAAGACAAATCACTAACCATGCTAAAGAATGCCTTGTGTTCCGACGTTGTCACTACCTACTACAACACTTCTCGGGCACCTGAACTTATCATTGATGCCAGTCCAGTTGGCTTAGGTGCCATCCTTGTACAGAAAGGCAAGGTTGTTGCCTATGCTAGCAAGGCACTGAATGCTGTTGAACAACGTTATTCACAGACAGAACGAGAGGCACTAGCTGTTGCTTGGGGCTGCATCCACTTCCGTCTTTATCTCATAGGGACTAAATTCACCATTAAACCACTTGTATCTATCTTCAACAAGCCCAGATCAAGTCCACCTGCAAGAATTGCCAACTGGGTATTCAAGCTGCAAAACTACGATTACACCGTCATGTATCGAGAAGGCAAAAGCAATCCTGCAGACTACATGTCACGCCACACACCTGAATGTTGTTCCACAAGCAACGACAAAGCATCTACTTCAGCTGAATGCTACATCCATTTTCTTGCCACACACGCAGTGCCAAAAACTCTTACACTTGACGCAATAAAAGAGGCAACCAAAGCTGACAACACGTTACAAGCCCTAGCTAAACTTATCCGCACCCAGCAGTGGTATAAGCTTGACAGTTTGCAAGGCCCAATCAATCTCCGAGCCCTCAAGATATTCAAGTCCGTACAACATGAACTTACCGTGTCAAACAGTGATGATCTCATACTCCGAGGTTCAAGGCTTGTTATTCCATCACGACTTCAAACCCAAGTTATTAACCTAGCACACGAAGGCCACCAAGGCATCGTTAAAACAAAAGCTCTGCTAAGAGAAAAGGTGTGGTTTCTGCTTATCGACGAGTTGACTGAACAACTAATTAAGAACTGTATTCCATGTCAATCAGTTGTACGTCAACATTACCGAGAGCCACTTCAGATGACCATACTTCCTGAAGGCCCATGGCAAGAAGTAAGTGTTGATTTTTGTGACGTTGGCTCCCATCATCTTCTTGTTGTCATTGATGACTACTCGAGATACCCTGAAGTACACATTCTTCACTCCACCTCTGCCAAGGCTGTTATTCCACATCTTGATCAAATTTTTTCAACGTTTGGAATACCTCGCCTACTCCGATCAGACAATGGACCGCCTTTTAACAGTACAGATTTTAAACAGTTTGCTGTGCACCTTGGCTTTAATCATCGTAAAGTCACGCCCAACTGGCCTGAAGCCAATGGGGAAGTGGAGCGGTTCATGCGCACTCTTAAGAAAGCCCTTCGTACTGCTGTTTCGTGGAAACAAGATTTATACTGTTTTTTGCGCAATTATCGTGCCACACCGCATTCAACAACTGGTATACCACCCGCAACTGCCTTGTTTGGAAGACCAATAAGGACACGATTACCTCAAAGCCAGCTCACTGATACCCATGCACTAGCCCTTGACAAAGAAGCCATGCGAAAGAAAGATTATGCAGCCAAGGAGAAAATGAAGGCATATGCTGAGAGAACTCGGAACGCTTCTGACTGTATTATTCAACCAGGAGACACAGTATTAGTTCAAGATCAAGCCAAAGGAAAACTTAGGACACCTTATGATAAACGCCCATTGGTGGTACAGAAACGAAAAGGATCAATGATAACTGCTTCAAATGATGAAACAGATGTCACACGAAATAGCAGCCATTTTAAACTTCTGTCCACTCCAGCTTCAACTGAGGAACACTCATCATCAACGTCGCAAGATGACAATCAACTTTGTTCTCCAAATGGTAATCAAATACAGCAAGAAACACCCAACAGATACCCGACAAGAAGCAGGAGACCTCCAAGTCGTTATACTGATACAGACAGTTAAACATGAACTAAAAAACAATGACAAATACAAAACAATCTTGCGAACTATATTTTCATATTTTGTTAACAGAAAGAAAAACTTAAAAGAAGGGAGTGATGTAGTGTTTATGTCATCACCCACCCCACCCATGTGTGGGTGAATATGTTTATATTTAGGGATTGTCTTATTAAACGTCACTGTGGTTTTGTGTGTGTTTAAGCGAAGACGTGTTTATACATTTATCTATTGGAATACTTGAAATATTACAGTTGCCCAGATGTATTTGGCAGCAGATTTTTCACAGCGACCATATCTTGAACAACAACCGAGATGCATGTTCTCTCCAGACATTTGGCCAATTTTCCCCTTGTTTTGGTTGAAAGCCAGAGTTAGTTATTCAGATAGTCCATAGCAGATAGCTGTATAGCATAGCCAAGTGTTGAAAGTATACACTGCTGTCAAAAGTTTGGTTTGGTGTGCCAGATCGTTGCTTAGGCAGCTTAGATCGTTGCTTCCAAAGACTTGAGAAGAATATCCCATGGCTGAAATCTCACTCTCTTGTTTCTATTTCAAATAGCACCTTAACTGCTGCTGAAATATTCGGGTACTGTGTCAGGTTAGCGTATAAAGCTAGGCAATAAACACGTTAGTAGGTCGGTAAGCATATAAGATAAGCGGCACAGTTACTGATTAGGGTTAGGGTTTTTGTTTGTGGCACTTGAATCGCTGGATCACTCGGGTACGATAAACTGTAAAATTTCCAAATATTCAAACAAAATCGTCTTCTGTTACCAAACATAATTGAAGAATGAATCACAAATTCTCTGCAAACAAGCTTCATTCGTTTGCAACCTGTCAACACCCACTTCAACAATAAAATAGCAAATATGACTTACGATATTGTAGTAATGTATTATAACAATAAACGCTTGAATATATCTACAATCTTATACAAACTTTCAGTTGTTGTCGTTTTGCCTTCTTGCAATAAAATAGCCTGATTTCGCTCAATATAAAAACTTGAGAGTTGAATATTCAGATCGAATATAATTTGCATGAAATGCGCCGGTATCAATGTGCCGGGTGGCTTGTTTTGCCATTCGCGTGTTCTCATTGGCTATGTAATTATAACCTGGCCAATCACAAGAAAGTACGGGTACTTAAATTGTTGCTAGGGAACCGAACTTGGGATTTTCAATCCAGCTCGTAGCGCGTGAAATAGCTGTGCGAAACTCGGATGGCAACCGGCCTAATCGTCTTTGTCGAAGTCTAAGCTACATTTCTGTGGTGGTTGCCTGCTTGTAACACGAAATGCCATCAAAGGTGTTTTCCAGGCACTTTTATTGAGGTTGGCTGGCCGTCTATATGCTGGTCCTGTAATTTTAGTTAGCCGGATATATCGCTGTTCTATCAGTAACCACAAAGTAATTGCTGATGACAGTGAACTTTTCGTTCAGCTTCGTGAATGGGATAGGGCTCCATTTCTGTTATCACATGTTACGGGCATCACACGGGAGTTAATGGGATCTATATCTACATTTCTTTTATCAGGCTTGAAGTTTTCAGAAATTGAATCTATCGTACGCCAACAACTTATGACATTTTTGGCAGAAAGATGTGAGACACTGTCTACTCAACACTGCATTATCCATCTGCATTACATAAAGATATAAAGGACATGTGGACAGGCCCAAGCAATGATTTGATTTAAAAATTTTTTCTTGCTGATTTCATGGACAAGGAAAACTTATTTAAAGTGAAGATGAGTGAAATTGGGACAGAGGGGTGGATTTCTATGGACCGCACATTCAAGGTGGCTAGCAATATTGGATTAACAAGAAAATTAGACAAAAAATGGGAAAAACTTTTTGATTCTTTATTTTGTATTTTAAACAACAAAGGACAGGTGATGGCTTGGCAACTAACTAAAGGAACATCTTTTGAAAAGGTTCAAGGGCTTGTAGAAGATGTAAAAAGAAGAAATCAGATGTGAAAGTTTGCTACATTGACAATTGCTGCACTTTAAGGAAAAAAAATTTAAACTGTCTTCTCATCAAATTTTATGGTCAAATTAGATTTATTTCATGCTGTAGCTAGAGTTATACATGAAATTTCCTCCAGACATCCCTTTTGTGCAGCTTGTTCACATGACCTCAGCAAGGTGTTTCGATCAGCTGATGACCTAGGTACAACAAGAGAGAAGAATACTCCTTCAAGTGAAGAACTATTAAAAAACATGAATGAATTCAAGAACAAATGGAAAGACATACAGTTTGATGGAAAGCCCATACTATCTCTCAAAGCATTAAATGAAATTGAAAAGCTCAAGAAACATATTATAAAAGACTGCATTTCAGATATTCCAGCTGGATGTGGATCAGAAAGAAATGAAAATCTTCACAGATGGCTGAAAAAATGCACTATACAGAAATCGCATGTCTGTTGTAACAGCTTTGGCTTTGTTTTCTACTTACTTTTATGTATGGAATGAGAAATGTGCACATGGGCCAAAAGCAATCATACCACCGATTGATTATTTGGCAAATGAACTACAAGGCAAA
>CAXIUP010000085.1:0-135000 GCA_964035015.1 Corallium rubrum | reverse complement strand
GCGCAACAAACACGCGCAACAAACACGCGCAACAAACACGCGCGCGCAACAAACACGCGCAACAAACACGCGCAACAAACACGCGCAACAAACACGCGCAACAAACACGCGCAACAAACACGCGCAACAAACACGCGCAACAAACACGCGCACGCGCAACAAACACGCGCAACAAACACGCGCAACAAACACGCGCAACAAACACGCGCAACAAACACGCGCAACAAACACGCGCAACAAACACGCGCAACAAACACGCGCAACAAACACGCGCAACAAACACGCGCAACAAACACGCGCAACAAACACGCGCAACAAACACGCGCAACAAACACGCGCAACAAACACGCGCAACAAACACGCGCAACAAACACGCGCAACAAACACGCGCAACAAACACGCGCAACAAACACGCGCAACAAACACGCGCAACAAACACGCGCAACAAACACGCGCAACAAACACGCGCAACAAACACGCGCAACAAACACGCGCAACAAACACGCGCAACAAACACGCGCAACAAACACGCGCAACAAACACGCGCAACAAACACGCGCAACAAACACGCGCAACAAACACGCGCAACAAACACGCGCAACAAACACGCGCAACAAACACGCGCAACAAACACGCGCAACAAACAAACACGCGCAACAAACAAACAAACAAACAAACAAACAAACAAACAAACAAACAAACAAACAAACAAACAAACAAACAAACAAACAAACAAACAAACAAACAAACAAACAAACAAACAAACAAACAAACAAACAAACAAACAAACAAACAAACAAACAAACAAACAAACAAACAAACAAACAAACAAACAAACAAACAAACAAACAAACAAACAAACAAACAAACAAACAAACAAACAAACAAACAAACAAACAAACAAACAAACAAACAAACAAACAAACAAACAAACAAACAAACAAACAAACAGGACTTTTGTTCATATAATTTTGAAACACTCAAAAGTTCTACTTGTGATGAGGATACTCAGTTTATAAAGAAAAATGAAATTCTGTTACTGATAGAAGAAGCTATTACACTTTTTTTTCATTATCAAGAACTGAAGGAAAAAGGTCTTCTTTCTTTATTTAACCCAAGATTTCTCCATCTGATGCATAAACAGACCTTATTTGCATTTGGCAGTTTTAATTGTCACAAAGAAAAAGATGATGAAAATGGTAGTAAATTATCTAACATTCTATCAGGCTTTGGATTTAAAATATTACCAGTTCAAAAAGATGGTGACTGCCTGTTTACATCAGTTATATTTCAAATGAGGCAACTCTTACATGCTGGTGATGAGAGTGCAACGCAGCAATTTCAAATGATTGGCTTATCAAGTACAAATTCCATCATAGAACAAGTACTTATATTAAGAGGGAAACTTGTTGATGAATGGTTAGAGCACAAGGATGAATACCAGAAGTTCTTGGCTGACATGAATTTGGAGGACATGGCTCATGAATACAGATGTTCTGGAGCATTCTCAAGTCAGATTGGCAACATGATGTTGCTAGGATTGAGTAATGTTCTAAGAATATCGTTTATTGTATTTACACCAATGGAACACTTTCCTATAATACCTGTATCCCCTCGATTGCGACCTGTTACTCCAATACCTATCTACCTTGCTTTCAATCATGCAGGACCTGGACACTACGATGCTGTTCTTATTGAGGAAAAAACAACCAGTGTTCCAGAAACCAGCCAAGATGCCGAAGACCAAGAATCAACAACCAGCCATAAATGTTGCAGATGTGGCAAGGGGGGAGCAAAGAAAAGAAAGGAAGATGGTAGCACAAATATATTTTGTGTCCCTGGGGAACGTTTTACAACATGCCCTTGTTACTTAGCTAACACAGCATGCACAGGATGCAAATGTTTTAATTGTGGGAACCCCTATGAGAAAAGAACAAACACTAGCCAGGTTGATAAAAAATAATGTAGCACAGTAACAAGAATCAGAAGCACACACTTCATCCAAAAAAGCAAAATAACCAGTAATGACTTCTTAACCTCGAGGCACATAGAAGTCAAATCAACAGCTTGGTCTGAGTTTGAAACCATTTTATTTGAAGTAATAGTGGGATAAGTAGTGAGGATATTTCTAGTACATCATTGTTAGAGTCCGCTTTTAATGATGCATGTAAATTGATAAATAATGAAACATCATTACAGTTACCAGTTAACCAGAAAACAAAGAAACAAATTGAAGGGAAACTAAGATTTATCGAGGAACAAGTAACACTTTTCCGGGAGCAGTACCTGTCCCAAGTTGATTTCAATGCAAATGTGTTTGGTTAATTGCCAGACAGTAGTACAGTATAAGGATAAAATACTACGGTAGCTATCATTTTTGTAAAAAAAGTGATATTTGTGTACCATTTGAGTATTAATTGACCTCTTTAGTTTGTACATATATTGTTGGCCATTCCAGACTTTGTGATATTTTACTGTACTGTGATGTGTATGCAAATATGTGGACATCACAATTGACAAAGAAAGAAGTTTTAAGGAAACTGACTTACAGTGTATGTACTGTAATTTGTCATGGGGCAACAATCAGTGCATGAAGCTAAAGAAGTCTATAATCACTGAGCTGTCTGAGGATATAGCAAGATACAATTGTTGAATGGCGCTTATGTAAGTTTATGTCATGCTTTTATTGGAGCAATTATAGAATACCCATCTGCTTTTGAACTTGCATTTATAGGCAAAAAGTAGAATAGGATGGAAAATCTCTACAAATATAGGTATTATAGGTGAATTTTGGCTTTTACCAGCACCTTGCTTTTGGAACTACATTATGTAGTCATGTACTAATTCTAACACCAGAGCATTATTATTAAACATATTCCCTGCTTGGTGGCAATATTAAAACAGTGTGAGAAATAAACTCATATGAGCCCCACTTTGTTAGAAATTGGCTATATTATAGCATAATTTTTAAAGTAATTTAAATATACCATTGCAAACTAGGATTGTACATAAGCTTACTACAGTCTGATTTGAAACTTCAGAACTTTTCGTTGACTGAAAAATCTTATGATTTGCTGTCAGTTTTGTTCATTTTTTTCAAGTTAAAGTACATTATTAAAAGGATGAACAATTTTGCGATTCTCTACTTTATAGTACTTACGACAAATACAAACAATGGAGAATACCATCCAGATAAAACGATCGTTGTCTGGCAGGAGGATATGGAAGCTGTAGTTGAACTCAAAGGAGAAACGTCCACTTTTATAAGATAGCGATTCCGCCACGTATATAAAAAATACATTTACGTAGAGATGCAATCTGCTTTCTTGGAGACAAATAGACTTGTGTTTTTCGTACGTTTAGTTGGCTATTTTCTTTAGCAAAGTTGTCATCCAAATTGCTCATTGGTATGTAATGTTTATGAGACTTTCGTACCCTACCCTGGGTGCCAGAGGTTCTTCCACGCTCGTAACTCGTACCCAATCTCTTAGCGTAAAATAGGTACGCCAGGCAGACGTTCGCAAATTTACAGGGACTACCCCCCCCCTACCCCCACAACACAGATTTCCACATTGCCAGATTTCCACATTTCCACATTGCCAGATTTCCACATTTCCACATTGCCAGATTTCCACATTGCCAGATTTCCACATTTCCACATTTCCACATTTCCAGATTTCGACATTTCCAGATTTCCACATTTCCAAATTTCCACATTCCATCTGTACACATTCTGCTCCTATGCTGCTACAAAATTTTCACAATGGCTATGCTTGTATCCGAAGATAATTAAAGTAAGGTACGTAACTAAATTATTTTAAAAATGCTGCAATTGCATGTCTGCATAGTGACAGGACACACATGATGACGTGTTCTGTGCTCCGTGACGTAATTTTAATAATGACGCGTTCTGTGCTCCTGTACCCGAAGGAAAAGCCCTATTTTTTGACATCAGACTGAAGTAGTTCTTATATAATGATATATTTAGTGAGTAATTAGGCTGAGGTAATTTTAGGGTTAGGGTTACTTTTGCAATACAACCATCATTGGAATGGAATCGGAAAAGAGCAAGTCAGAAGTTGTGATTTTTTACAAAGAAATTCACAAGACATTAGGTGCTTAATTGCCTAAATTCGAGACTGATTCTTAACCCACTGGTTTCTTTTATGAGAGTTTTATTTGTACTGTACTGTAAGTGTTGAAAAATACGGTTGCTACTGTATTCAAGTCTCAAAAAGGGTACTACAGTAATGTGATATGCAGTGTTTTTCTGGTTTCATGCTATTCAGTTACCCAATCAATGGTTGGAACGTTTATGGAACGAGTTCAAATAGTAGAGTTATCTAATTTTATACTGTACATGTACATTTTAGGAGAAGAGTCGTGTCAAGTGGATCTAGTAGTGATGAAAGCATAAACTCGGAAAAAAGCCAAAGGAAAATTGGGCCAGCTTTATGGCGAAAAGGCCCAGTCGAAAAAGTTAATCGGATTCCAGAAGATATCGATGGCTTAAAGTGTTACGAGGTAACTATGTCGGATAATAAAAATTCAACACCACGAGATGGTAGATTTTGGAAAAAAGGGTCTGAAACGCAATGGAAAGGGTATGAAAACGTTCGTTATTCAAACTGTTGGGGCTCACTTCGGTGCAAAAACGAGGGCTGCGATTTCAAAAAGGAGTATGGATTGATCAACAATACCCAGTTTGACAAGAAAACTAACGAGTGTCGAGTATGCGGAGAAACAGGCCAATATATTCCTTGTACTGCACGAAAGTACATTGCCAAACGGGCGGCAAAAGTTTATGTGTATCATTGCGGAGAACATACATGCCCATTTACACCAAATAATGAACGCGCAGTAGAGAATGTTCACCGGAAGATTATTGAAAATCCAGATGCCACACCTGCCCAAATCCAAAGCAGTGTCATTTTGTCAAAAATGAGGACAGGTTGCGACTGGTCTGAAGTCGAAAAAGCTGCTGCTTCCCTTTCTGACAAGTAATGGATTTCAAATGAAAAACAGAAAATTAAAAAAAATAATGAACCGCACGGCAGCGACTCTGAATCTGTGGCTCACTTTAAAGAGTACACAGACATTCGTGATCCATACTACGTTTATAAACTGAAATACAGTAGTGACAAAACTAGTAACAAGTCGTATGTTTTTAAAACCAGTAAACTTAAAGCGAAGTTCGCATTGAATATGGATCGGACAGGCGAACACTTATTAAGCAACGAACTTTGTTATTTTGATGGCAAAGTTAAAAGATGCAAGGGGTTCGTATCTCTTACTGCCAGCGCGTACCATCCTATGCTAAAAAGACTTATCCCTTTGGCTACAATGGAATGTAGTGGCGAAAACACAACGACCATTTCTTTGTTCTGGAGTACATTTAATGATGTGCTTAAAAAAGAAAGCGGTGACGCTAACTATGTCTTCAACCCACGTGGTTGGATAACGGACATGGCCGGTGCTAACATTGAGGGATTAAAAACGGTGTTTGGTACATCGGCTGTTGATCGCATAAAAACATGTGAATTCCACTTCAAAGATTGTCGGAACAGGCAAGCCCGCAAATTGGACGAGGATGGGAAAGGACAGTTTAAAAAACTTTGCAACTCTCTACTTCAAGCAGAAAGCCCAGCTGGTTATGAAGTTGCAAAGGAAAACTTAATCAATTTTATTAACGAAGACAGCAAACATGGATTTTTGCAGTCCTGGTTTGAATGGTGGGATAAACACCGAGGTCTAATTTTCCCGGCATTTCTGAATGAGCAAGGTGGCTCTAAAATGAATATGGCGGAAACGATTCACGCAAGTTGGGTCAAGAGAGACAGGATGAACCTCTCACTTTTGGATGTGGCACAAGCAGACGCACGTGACAATATTCAGCTTGAAATTGCATATAAGAAATTTCAACATTGTCCTGGGCAAGGTGGAAGTGGCCCCTCCTCTATCAATGTGCAACAATCAAAAAACAATCCACAGCAGATTAATAGAGCTCATATTCTCGGATAGGAGCTAATTAGAGAGGATATATCAGATAATGATATTATTCGAGTCCAGGAGAATCCTATGGCAGCTTCAAACCTACACAATAAACACAACGGAAGTGTTAGAAGTGGACCTCGTCGATCAGAAGGGTCCAGAGATGGTCGATACAGACCAACACGGAACAAAGTATTCTTAAACAAACTTAAGAAGGCTAAGGATGAAAAACATTGCATTAAAGTAAAGGATGTGGCTTGTGATGATGACTCCACTAGATGCTACACACTCATAACAAACTCACGATCGATTTACAAAGCCAGCGTCGGGAAACAGCATTCATGTCAATGCTTAGACTTTTCGAAAAATGGGCGAAAGGAGTTATGCAAACACATAATTTGGGTTCTATTGTACATCTGTCGGCTTCCCGAAGATAGCGAACTTTTGCAACAGGTGTCTCTAACAGAAGCGGAATATTCAGAAATTCTGGCGAACACCCCACAAATTTCGAACAGCCTAAAATATGTTCCTGGCAATACACAGATGAGTAGGCAAGATTTAATGAAAAGCATTTTAATGAACGATCCAAGGAATGACAAACCTAAACTATGGATTTTGAAAAAGAAAGAGCAGCAAAGAGGACCAACTCCTCGCTGTCGTTCTTGCAGAAAGGAACAGTTGCTGGGAGATTTATGCATTTCCGTTGTTGGACTTTATGTACCCTATGAACAGAACTTTGCAGTAGAGACAACATTTTATTTCTGTCCCTCCGCAGTATGTTTTTCACGAATCCCGCCATGGATCAACTTAACCGTGCCCACCAGAATAACTGTAACGAATCTGTTACTCGTGAAGAAATTGAAAACATATAAATATCTGATGTACCGCTTAGTAAATTGCTTAATATACCGTAAACCTCCGAACATAAGCTCCGTGCTAGTATCGTTCGTAAGCATTTTTGATGGGCTTATGCTCGGATATAGGTGGGATTTTGTGTGCGTTGCCGTTAGTATTTGGCAAACATTTGTTTTAAGATGTCATTAAAACTTATTTTGCATTAAAAATCGTAAAAAAAACCAAAATGCTACATTCATTGGTCAAGTCTTAAAATAAAATACGTATGTGGGGGAGGTTATATTTGGAAAGACAGAGTGCTAACGTCAGTAGATTAATAGTGGGCTAATATATTAGTGTTAGTAAATTAATAGGGGGCTTATATTCTGAGATTTACGGTATATAAACGTGTTTTTACGGGGGAGTATTAAACTATTGACCACTATCAACAGTATAATTTGAAAGGCTTTTTTTTCACAACTGACACAAGGGTCAAATGAAAGTGTATTCTCCCGTAAGAAACTGCACCTTACATTTATAATTAATATTATACATTTATTTTATTTGTTATGTTTACTTGCAAGGACGTGTAAGGAAATTTTGTGGGGTTTTGTTCAAATTTAAAAGACATGTCACATGTACAAACTCTATATGCTAGCAGATTGTGGTCTGTCGGTAGTTAAATTGTTTGTAAATCAGTCGCTGCTTATATGGAAGCCTTTTGCCAAACTATTTTTGCATGTAAAACAGTGTTTATATAAGAAGACTGTTTATTTACGAGACCTTGATCCAAAATTTGCACGAATTACTGCATACATAAAGCCGAAAAAAAGCAATTTTTCCTGGAGCTTAGTTTAGTTTAGTTTAGTTTAGTTTTGGAGTTTTAACCTTTTTGCGTATGTAAGCGACTTCGAGCTCATATAAGCGACTTGCAGATAAGTGGTGGCGAGTGTAATTCAGTATCTTAAACAAGTTTCATTTGCTATACCCTGGGTACCAGAGCCTCTGTTGGAAATTGAGAATGAGGCTCTGGTCACACGAGCTGCGAATCTCACTTTCATGTTGAATTCTGAACTCGGCTCGTGATTGGTCAAGCTCTAATTATGCAAGTTCAGAAGCTGGAGTGGCCTCGTGTTTACAAATTTTGTGAGGAAAATGACGAATGTCGACCCTTAGCAACTCGGCTGGACCTTTCAAAAGTAATATTGTTTTCCAAGTGAACAATCGTCACACAGAGCAAATAGACGCCCTTAAAAATTCTTTCTGGGTAATGTTACCTTTATATAAATCGATAGTATTTCAAGCCGTTTACGACTGACTTTTCAGGCTTTTGGCGTAGTTTACTCGACCAAGTTTTGCGAACAAGCATCGAAATAACCATACGCACATTAGTATCCCTTATGCTTGACCTGCAAGTTGCCTATTTGGAACCCATAGGGCTGAATGCAGCTGCTATTTTCGAAGGCCAGGATGGATATTGAAGAGTACAAGACAAGGTATAGTCCTGTCTAGTCCTGTCCTGTATTTCTGTCCTTCGAAAATAACAGCGGGCATTCAGCTTTTTGGAACAAATACGCAAATACAAATACAAACCCATAAAATCGTCAGATTTCTCGGCCATATTGAATACATTGCTTTTCCACTTGTAAATTTTCCTTTTCAATTGAAAATCATTACCGGGGAAACTGTACCTGGAGAAAAAATACCCGCGCCATTTACCCGCGCCTCTTACCCGCGACCCGCGCCTTTCACCCGCGACCCGCACTAAATAGACTATCCCACAGACTGGAACTTCAAACTATGAACCCTCTTGTGGTCATTATAGGCTGGTTGCGTTTCGGACGGCAAATGGGACGGACAGTCCCATCAACAAAGCCAAAACAATTCCTCAAAGGGGCTCCTTTAGCAGCAATAGAGTCGGCATATCGTTGCAGATTTTCGGCACTGAGCAGCGTACGATTCCAATGGCTGATTAGATGGCCATGTTCATTAAAAATATAGTCGAAAACAGTGTTGTAAATCATGCACAATTCAGGGACAAATAAACCAAACGTTGAAATCATATCGCTGTATCGACATGGATATGTCAGCCTCTTTAATACGATACACAAACCCGTCATTCCGTCACAAACTGTTCCTTGTCGGCATCTGAAAGCCTCGGGAATTCGTAGAACTTCGTACAGGGCAGGTATGTAATTCTTTTCAAAGCGAAATTCAGCTTTCACTTCGGTGGGTTTTTTCGTCCAATTTAAACATTGGGTAAATATCCACGGGAAAGTCTGGATTTTTCGATGTGTTCGCATCCCACAACAACAAAAACTCTTCCTCATTTACAAAATATGCATCCAGTGCAATAGCGAGTAGGTCTCGAGTTTTTCTAAAGGAAGACCTCACTCAAAGGATCGATAAAATCAAAACAAAAATAGATAAACAAATCCAATCAGGCCCACTCGCGTTGCAATTTGATGGCGTTGTATCAATTGCATCTTAATCACTTTTGTCGTCATGACGCCGCCATTGTTCTTCCCAGTCTTCACCGGTCCAGACGGCCGCGTCGTGGCCGCGCGTTGTCGCATCTTAAGCTCTCTATTAGCTTTTAAAGCGTGACGCCAAAACTGTCAATTGCACGGCGAGCCAAATTCACTTGTAGCCGACGTGACTCTTCAGGGGGAAAATTTCGAGGGCTTATGCTAAGTTTCACCTGCTTTCCTATATATCAAAATGAAGATCATTCTATCATCTTGCTGGTCCAAGAAAAATTAGAAGTGGCCCAGATCTGGTTCAAGAGTTATTCGCTTTTAAAGCGAGAAGCCCATACTGTCAATTACAGCGCGCCGGAAATAGAAATCTTTACTAGAAGTTACTACCGCAAGTGTGCTGCCTCAAAAGGGACAAAAACCTTTAACCCACTCCACAGGAAAATATCTGCAGTCCATGACCAATGTGACACCCCTTGCCCACTCCACCCAAGATTACCCACACCACCCAAGATTGCCCACTCCACCCAAGATTTCCCACTCCACCTGAGGTTGCCCACTCCACCCAATATTGCCAACTCCACCCAAAATTGGGCACTCCACCCAAAATTTCCCACTCCACCCAAGATTGCCCACTCCACCCAAGATTGCCCACTCCACCCGAGATTGCCCACTCCACCCGAGATTGCCCACTCCACCTGAGATTGCCCACTCCACCCAAGATTGCCCACTCCACCCAAGATTGCCCACTCCACCCAAGATTGCCCACTCCACCCAAGATTGCCCACTCCAATTTTTTTCTCGCCTCTTCACCATAAGAACCCGCAGAGTTGCCTGTGAAGCAAGAAGACCGGGAAGTCCAAAAATGTAATATCAATTACAATAGCCAGAGTATTTACACATCTCTTCTATATTTTTTAATTATAAGATTGAAAACGACAAGGGTTTTGACAGGATATACACACAATTAAATAATCACACACGCAGATAGTACTCGTCTGATCAGAATGCTGATCAGTGCAAACACAAACACACAATGAAACCCCACCAATATACACCTAAAAATAGAAGAAAACAACTGAAATCTCCTACAAAGAAACAGAGTTGTCAGTTGTAGAAATTGATATCTTACCTAAGATAAACTCTCCCCACCGAAATTGTAAGACCGTTCACAAGTGTGATCAGAGGTTAGAGAACAAGAACGATTCATTGCCAATTTAGAAAATTCATCGCCGTCGTGGTGTTTACCAACTTCAAACTTACATGCAATTTGTAAGAGCAAATCCTTCTGGCGTATGTGATGTAAGTTGTAGGAAGAAACTTCCTACGTCATAAAACCTCATTCAAATGATCAACATCCCTCAATATTCCCTATCTTGATTCGTTGACGACTATACATAGCTCGGCAAAGAGGCCTGGACATGAGACACAGGTAACCCATGTCAAGATTAGTATGCTGCCTTCGGCAGCAATTAGACACAGTCCACTCCTTGGGGGGAAAATTTCGAGGGCGTCTGTTAATTTTCACCAGCTTTCCTATATACCAAAACGAAGCTCACTCTATCATCTCACTGGCCCAAGAAAAACTAGAAGTGGCCCAGATTAGGTTCAAAAGTTATTAGCTTTTAAAGCGAGGCGCCAAAACTGTCAATTTTACAACCAGATCTGGGCCACTTCTAGTTTTTCTTGGGCCATCGAGACGATAGGATGAGCTTCATTTTGATATATAGGAAAGCTGGTGAAAATTAACAGACGCCCTCGAAATTTTTCCCCCAAGGAGTGGAGTGTGTCGCCTACTAGTGAATTGGGCCTGCTGTGAAATTGACAGTCTTGACACCTCGCTTTAAAAGCTGATAATTTTTTAAACAGATTGGGCCACTTCTAATTTTTCTTGGGCCAGCGAGATGATAGAATGAGCTTCATTTTGATATATAGGAAAGCAGGTGAAAGTTAGCAATAAGCCCTCGAAATTTCCCAACTAAAGAGTCATGTCGGCTACAAGTGAATTTGGCTCGCTGTGCAATTGACAGTTTTGGCGTCGCACTTTAAGAGCTAATAACTCTTCAGCCAGATCTGGGCCACTTCTACTTTTCCTTGGCCAGCGAGACGATAGAATGAGCTTCATTTTGATATATAGCAAATCCATTAAAAAGTAAGGGAAGGCATCGATTTTTTCCCCCAAGCTGTCCCGGCGAATTTGATCTAGTTGTTTATCTAAAAAGTGGATACTTTATATTAAATCGTTATTTTTCTCCTTTACAAATTGTTCAAACAAACGCCGTTAATCCTGGGCCAGAAAGATAGAAAAATAAGCTTTAATTTGGTGTATCGTGTGTGCCGATCGGTTGATTATTAAGGGAATTATTGAAGGTGAAATATTTGCTTTGCGAATCCGAGGCTGAATCCGAGGCCGAATCCGACGCTGAGGCTACCTTCACACTGGGTATATATATATATATATATATATATATATATATATATATATATATATATATATATATATATATATGTATATATATATATATATATATATATATATATATATATATACATACATATATACATATATATATGTATATATATATATATATATATACATATATATACATATATATATACATATATATACATACATATATAGATAGATATATATAGATAGATATATATATATATATATATATATATATATATATATATATATATATACATATATATATGTATATATATATATATATACATATATATACATATATATATACATATATATACATACATATATAGATAGATATATATAGATAGATATATATATATATATATATATATATATATATAGAGTATCAAGAGCCAGCATTCAGTAAATTGTTCCAGATACAGCATATAAATTTTCAAGAGGAACTTTATTTAATCTTCAATTACAACGTTTTGGGGCTAGCCCCGTCTTCAGGTCAATTATACAAGAGAAGTGAAGCCACTTATATAGAGAAAATAATTATTTACATAAATTAAAATTAAAAGAAATCGCGTAAATTAAGTCCCCTAGGTGTAAAAGTATTAAGTTTGTAAGTCCAGAATCCTTCACGTTCAGTAGGGTTATTAATATCCGTCTTATCAATAATAGTTACACAAACATCAGAAAGTCCCTCGTGGCCAGCACTATAAAAATGGGCGTAAAGATGCTCGCCGGCAATATTACTTTGTCCTTTACCAAATCTAATTAAGCTACTCTTATGGTTATTAAAACGTTTGCGAAAAGATGTTATAGTGCTGCCCACATATTTCTTATCACATTTTTTACATGATAGCAGATAAATAACACCGGAAGAATCACAGTTAAAATTATGATTAATATAATAACTTGACGTGCCAGAAGAATCCACAAAGGTACGCCCCCCTATGACAAATCTACAAATTTGACATCTAGATTTTCCACATGGGAACATACCTGTAGACGCCACTGGACAACGTGTACGGGGAAGTTTAGCCCGCACTAATATATATATATATATATATATATATATATATATATATATATATATATATGAATAAAGATAGATTTGTACTCACTGTATAAGATGATTCATAGATGTTCTAGTGAGTGAACCCAATGCTATTATCTGGAATTGTTATATCCCATCACCTTGATACGCAAATCCATAGCAATGCGATGAAACACCAAATAGCTACTCCCCTTCACCAGCTCACACATAGTGTGCCCGGCCCTTAGGACACCGGGAGGCGGCTTAAAAGTAGGAGTCGCTATACGATAAGGAACAATATATGGTGTTGTTATTGAGTTAGTGAAGGTCACTGAGAGGGATAAGTCCCATCGTGTCAAAATGTATAACAAAACATCAACACTCACATTAGGTAATAAAATGAAGGTCAACTACAAGGACACACAGGGTGGGGTATTATGATGAAGACCAACAAAATTTTAACATGTTACTGTCACAAGTTAACTAACTTCCATCAAGTCGCACGTAGACATACTCGTCTTGTCAATAAATGAATAAAGATAGATTTGTACTCACTGTATAAGATGATTCATAGATGTTCTAGTGAGTGAACCCAATGCTATTATCTGGAATTGTTATATCCCATCACCTTGATACGCAAATCCATAGCAATGCGATGAAACACCAAATAGCTACTCCCCCTCCCCAGAGTAGCTAGTAACGTTGGGGTGAGGTCCTTACTGGAGGGAGCTGGTGCTAAGTACTTTAGCACCCTATCGGATAAGAAGGCTGCTGTTGTGGAACGGTTTAACAGAACCCTCAAGACGGCTATGTGGAAGTACTTCTACAGTAAGGGAACATATAGGTGGACTGATGTTCTAGACTCGCTGGTCAGTAACTACAATAACAGTAAGCATAGGACTATACTGATGAAACCGGCTAATGTGAATAAAAGTAATGAGGCTGAGGTGTGGAACACCTTATTTGGCCACAACTTTGGAGAATACCCTCTAGCTAAATTCAAAGTTGGTGATACTGTTAGGATAAGTAAGTACAAAAGCATATTCCCTAAGGGCTATGAGGCTAACTTCACAGAGGAACTATTCAAGGTGATGAAGGTAATCCGAGGTGATCCAAATGTTTATGAAATATCGGACTTAGAGGGTGAGCCAATAATTGGGACGTTTTATGAAGAGGAGCTAAGTGCTGTTATTAAGAAGGATCATGTTTACAAAGTAGAGAAAGTACTGAAGAGGAAAAAGAAGATGGCTCTGGTGAAGTGGCTCGGGTATGATAGCAAGCATAATAGCTGGGTACCTGAGAGTGATATTCAGAATATTGGTTAGTGTATAGATGGCTGAAGGTGGTGACGTATTTGACGAATTTGAGAACAACCCTCCTGAACATGGTGAAGGGGATGGTGAAGAGCGGTTGGAACTAGAATCTTATGATCTGTTAGATCAGGCTGAAGATCCTTATGCTAAGACTGCATGGATTGATGAGGACATAAACTATGAGGATAAAAACATTACTATTGTTAGGAGAATTGGAACTAAGGACAATATTAATAATTTCGTTAACAGTATGATAACTCATAAGGGCACCTTCAGTAAAGGAATGGCGGATTATAAGCGTATTAGCACGGTTAAGCTTATCAGATCATTTCTGTCTGTATCTGAAGGTCTTATTATTAGACCACTACTAAATAATGAGTCCGGTCTCAGAATAATCAATGATATCTCTTTCTCGAGAGGTGGGTCTGTCAAACTTAGTGGTCTCACAATAACTCTCAGTTATAGAGGCGTAGACGTTAGGACGATTAACACATCCTGTAATGATGATAGTGGCAACCCTATCACCGAAAAACTTAATGTGGGGTCAAAAAAAGAGGTGGAGTTTACCAAACTAGTTGGAGATGTAATAGTTGCCACAAGTGATGTGGTAGAGTCGCTGACAGATAAGACGGGAGTAAGTGAGGAAGTCGCTAGTGGGGTGGTTGACAAGGATGAATATCTTGAACACACACCTGAGATGATTGAAAGTATGGTCAGAGAGAAGAACAAACACTATAGTGAACCAAAGCCAGGGGAAAGGATAGGTAGACTTATTAATGACCTTAATAACACCGCCATTTTTGATGGAACTGGTAATGATCAGATTAGTCTGCCAGATATACCTGAGAATGTAACCGTAGAGATAGTTGAGTCATCTGTTTCAAAGATTAGTGAGAGGTTACATGATAGGGTTGAGGAGCTTACAGAACAGGAGATCCGTGAGTTCGCAGGGATGTTGGATCCTAAGGGGGATGCCGACACTAAGATAGAAGCATTGGACCAGTTGGCTAATGAATACAGACTGAAGGCTTTGAGAGAGACTGACCCTCTGAAGGAGCAACTGTATAAAAATATTCAGGAGGTTGCTGAGCTTAAGTCTGATCTGATACATATTGTTGAGAAAGGTGGTGTCCCTAAATATAGTGAGTCTAGGGCAGTGTTTGAGGAAGAGGTTGATGGTAATGAGAGTATAGAAGATCTGTCTAGGTTAGAACGTTTTAAGAAGTGGATTAAGGAGAACTGGCTTGGCGCGACATCGCTTGCTGTGACTGTGGCTTCACTTCTGACGACGGTAATAATTGGAATGCGCTATAATATTAAAAAAGGTGCTAACGCTGCTGGATCATTTGGACGGTCAGTCTATAATACCTTCAGGAAGTTGGCGAAGAAACTTGGTCCGGTGTTGGGTCCTATCATAACAGCCCTCGGTAGTCTGATTTCCACACTTCTGAAGTATGGTGCTTTGCGGTTGGCCTGGTTGGCTAGCAATCTGTGGGTGTTGGTGGTGGCGATCGTATGGATGGTTTATGATAGGTATGGAAAGAAATAAGATATAACTTAGTCTATGTTGCAGGAAGACAGAATTGCCCCAAGCTATAAATTGAAGAAGCCAGATAGTAGTAAGAAAGGTACTAGGAGAGTAGTCGACGTAACATTCAACCCAACACATATATCCTCTGGCCAGGACCTGTATGTAAAGCTGGCAACATTACCGGTTAATCATGTACTAATTCCTGGCAGTAGAATGCTTACATTCAACCTGAAAATGGAAATAAGGAGTCATACCACCAGAACAATCTTAAGTCCACTCTGTTTAAACAAATCACTCACAAGTTCAATGGGGAAATATATAGAGACTTGAATGAGGCCCATGTGCTTAGGTGTTATGATGACCTATGGTCTAAGTCCAAGCGGGCTGGGAAAATTGATCAGGGCCTAGGCGGGAGTGCCAACCTTGCTAAGCTAAGAAGTCAGGACGCGAGTGGTGACGCTAGTGTTGCTGGTGATGCTCTTATGAGTGGTATCTATGGTGACAGGTTTACTGTACCTATTAATGATGACTGGCTTAGTGAAAATGGAGCTATCTATCCTCATGCATTGCAGAACACACATGAGACTATACTAAAGATTAACACACCAGCGAATGTGTTACTACCTGGTGGTAGTGGTAAGGCTGTGCCATCTAGCTTTAGGTTGGATAACCTGAAGTTGAGGTATGAGACAGTTGAGAATGATATGCTGGCGGGCGAGGTTGAGGGGATTTACAGTAGGGGGAAATCTTCCTACTACAGTCACGCCACCCTAGTTAAGACCTTTCCAGTTGCTGGTAATAGCACAAAAATCCATGAGAACGTGAACTTACCAAGAAAGTCTCTGAGAAATATCGTAATGATCTTCAAAAGAACTACTGATGGAAGTGAGTCGTTCTACTATCCAGCTATTGAAAGTGTTAAGATAAGTTTCCAGGGCCAGCCAAACTTCCTGTACACACAGTCGATGAAAAAGTATGATTTCTTCAATGAGGCTAGCCGGGTGTTCTTCCCATGTGATGACAGGTTTGATAGGAATGTTAGTGAAGCGAATTTCTTCAGTGATAAGTTTGCCTTGGTTTGTGACTTCTCAACAACTGCGTTGAAGAGAGTGCAGGGTCAGGGTGTAAAGCTGACTGATACACAGAATGGAATACTTATTGAGGTGGAGAAGAGTTCTGGTACTACTGCCTGTATCTGCTACCTGTACGTGCTTTCGGACGGTCTCATCAACTTAGCCAACGGACAGCTGCAATCTATTCAGTATTAGTATATGAACCAGCCTGAGACTATTCTGATAGTCGGACCATCTAGATGTGGGAAAACTTACACACTGCTAAATGAGATCCTTGCTGCCGAGTATAGGAAGTATTTTGACTTCATCATAATACTTTGTCCGACGCTGTGGATAAACATGACATACCTAGACTGGGGATATCTGAATAGTGATGCTGATGTCATCGGACTGGATATAAGCCCAGACAAACTTGACCAGGTTCTAGAGGCTATAGTAAAATTTATTCCGGGTCTAAGACTGCGATAATAGTTGATGATATGAGCAGCACAAATGAGCAGCATCTCAACAACAGCATGCTGACTTTTTTATCATATAGTGGTAGGCATCACAATATTACACTATTCATTCTAACGCAGAAGTTGAACAGTGTGGCGACTGGCATAAGGGATAATACCACTAGGCTGATATTTTTCAGTACTCATAATAGGAGAAGTATGAAGGTGCTGAGGGATGAGTTCTTCGGACATGTTGCAGACAGTGAAATGGAGAAGTCTATCATTGCGCAGCTTGCCATTGGTAAATACCTTGATATTACACTTAATACGCATCCACCAACTTATACAGTTAGATAAAATATGCCTTACTGTATGACGAAGAAGGAAGGTAAGCGCAATAAGGTTGAGCCAGTTGTTATTGAGGATGAGGCTATTGATAAACTAGTGGGCGAGCTACAGATTGTGGAAGAGAGTATCATAAAATCTGAGGAACCTAGCGTAGATACCAGACGTGAAGACCTATTGAAGGCGTCTGAAGAAGGTTACATAACGCAGAAAGTTGAGTACATAAAAAAATGTAGTAATAAGGTACTTGATAAAATTTATAAGGCCTATGAAGTGAAAAGGAAGAAGGACGCAGATGGGTTCCTCACAGACTTACTCATAAGCCAGTTCTCATCCATACTTGGTGGACTGGACGCTATCGAAGATCCTAAGACGTTAACAGATGAACTAAAGGGTAATACTATACTGAGAAAAGACGTTGAAAGTGTAATCTCAGTAGTTAGTCCGTATATACCCCTGATAGGATTACTCGGAGGTGTTGCTATAACAGGTAGACATATATATCAGCACAAAAGTAAACATAAATTGCCACCTGCAGAAGATATGCAAATTCAGTATCTGCCATATCACTCATCAGCCCTTTCACAGACCACTTCACAAAATGTGTACACTTCACTGACTCCCACATAAAATGTGTACACTTCACTGACTTCCACACAAAATGTGCACACGTCACAGCCTCTTAAGGTTGGGATGATAGTTTAAATTATACTTCACAAACTTTTTCACATTTATGTGGGATTTCATGAAGTGATATATTTAGGTTTGGTGATTAGCAAATTTCTGGCCTTGTGATTCTAAATTTAGCTGCCAGGGAAAGGTGATGCATGCGGCCAACTCTTCAGACCCCCAGGATTAGACAAAAACCCCGTCTGTGCGTCAAAACGGAGGTGTTCTCTGCGAATAGAGCCAAAACAAACTGCGCCGGTACCCCCATAACTTTTTGTCGAGTTTTAATCTTCCCTAAAAAGTGATGCATGCGGCCACTTTACAAAAACTAAGAAAAAACAAAAAAAGGGTGAAAAAAAATTAAAAAGTGGTTGCATGCATCACTTTTTAAAAGTTCCCTGGGATTAGACAAAAATCTCGTCTGTGCGTGGAAATGGAGTAGTTTGCTGCGAGTAGAGCCAAAACAAACTGCGCCGGTACCCCCATATCCTATACTACTTCCCATGTTAAGGAAGCTAATTCCGCTGGCAACCATGGAGTGTGAGGGGGAGAATACATTGACAATATCTTTATTTTGGAAAACTTTTAATGATGTACTTAAGAAAGAAAGTCGCTAACGACCCAGACTATCTATTCAACCCACCCGGCTGGATTACAGACATGGCAGGTGCTAACATGGAAGGGCTGAAAAAAGTAATTTTGAAATTTTAAATTTTAATAACAATACTTGAATTGCAATAACAATTGAAAGTTTAATAACAAATAATCTTGATAAAATAGGTATAAATGAAGTAAATTATTAAAAACAATATATATATATATATATAATTAGGGGGCGGCATCCCTATTCTTAATTGCATAAGGAAGGAAGCTGTCCTGTAATCGTTTAGTGCGACATTTTACAAGAGGAAAAATCCTGGGGCCACGCTTGGCATAAATGCGCGGGAAATTGCATGTTACATGTGTCCACATTTTTTTCGCTGGCGTCAGCGTATTTGAGGAGCCTGGTAACGAATTTAAATTTGAGAAAATGCGCTGTCTTTCAAGTGCATTAATGAGCTTGGGTTTCCTATGTCTAATTCAATATTTGGGGGGTTAGTAGGGGACGTCAAGGGGATCACAATGGTACCAAGATTGCCATGGTGATCTCTGTTCTCGCGCGATCGTGACTTGATCTTTGTGAGCATTTTTACCAAAATGGCGTTTTGGCTCCGACACCAGAAAATGTTCACTTTTTCCCTTGTATAGAATTTTTGTTTGTGGCAGATCGGATATTTATTTTTAGGCTATTGGAAAGCCAAATTGTTAGCTTAGAATCGTATGTTTTTTGTTTATCGAATTTGCTCCTTGTAAATTTGTTTGAAGCGTCGGAGTGATGCGTGCGTTTGAGATGTCGAACCATTTGTAGAATGCTACTTTTCAAGGACTTTATCTTGTTGGTGAAATATATGAAGGGAATTCGGGAAAACGCCTGGAATGGCATATTGAAAATAAATTTCAAAAGACCAGGAGAAATACAGAAATCCAACTTTTGGTGACTGGAACGAGAAATTATAAGGTAAGAATGGTACATAAACACAATGCTGTATGAAAAATATTAGAATAAATAAGCAATAACTATACTCTGTCATTTACATCTTCCTACTTTCCAAAACAATTAAATCCATCAAGTCTATATACATGCAAACCTTTCAACAGCAGTTCAAATGTTTCACTGCCTAATTAGTTAAATATATACTCAGACTACTCTACAAATATATCATGTATTTATATTTCACTGCATGCAGTTTTTTAAATCCAATTAATGAGAGCTGTGTTTACATACCATGTTACTTTCTCAAAATGTAAATTTCAGTTCACTTACTTTTGATTTTCTATCTCAGTATAGTGTTGTAGAGCTATATAGTAAGCAGTATCAACTCATACAATACACTACTTCTTTTTATAGTTTCTACTGATGTACATAAAGCTGTGTTTTAATATTTTCCTGCAAAGATGCACAGCTCTTATATTATTGCCTTAGACAATTTTCCTATACTCAGTGTACAACATAGCTGTGTTTGCTTTTTTATTATTAACCGATGGTGTAAATAACAGCTAATAGCTTTATTGTGACACCCTTATTGACACACTGTATTACTTTCTGAAGACGTAACCTGTAACTCCATATACTTACAGTACATCTACTGTATCTCTATTTATTTTTTTTTACCTAAAAATATGCACAGCTGGTTTCATGTACATGTACCTCAGTGCAGGGATTATTTTTAATCATAATTTACCTTTAACAATTATTCGCTGAAGGCGAGGTGAGTATCGGTGTATAATAACCGAGACGAAGTCGGGGTTATTATTCACCAATATTCACTGAGCCTGAGGGAAATAATTGTTTTAGTATAAATACCCATTTTTGTACTTTTAGGAACAACATTTTCTTTAAAATTGTTAATTTCTTCATCTGTCGCATTGACAACTTGGCTGGTGGCCATTTTGAATAAACGCTGTAGGTGATTGTCGAAAATTAATCCGAAGTAGCTCGACCAATCAGTGCACGTGATTTTTTATAATCACCTGTGTATTTATACTAATTGTTTATAGTGCTAGAGAAATATATCTGTTACTAAGTAATGACGGTGAATGACAGCCCATCTCTTTTCTCTCTTGCAGAGGATGCAGAGCTGGATTCTGGTATTTTAAAAGCCCCATCAGAGCATTGTCTACAACTATTAATGATATTGCTTTCTGAAAACTGTCGGATCAGATAAATGTTATGAAAGCTTAATCTTGAATTTAAGTACACTAAATCAGAGTTTTATTTACATATCACTTACTGTATACTGTATGTAACTACAGTTATTTTATAGTAATTGGACAATAATAAATCCATTATCTTTCTTTTGTATCATTTGTTTGAATTTGTGTAGTGAATGTGTAAATACTCAATTATTTCATGTGTTTACACATTGAAATTAAAGCAAATTTAAAGATGAATTTCATCAATTTTCATGGCAATTGTCATTTCAATTGTTTACTCTACCACAGGGATGACTATATTAATAGGTTGCTGTTTATTTAATAAGAAATAGAAAATGGGTGATCATGTTCACATAGTTACACAGCCTAAAGCAAACATAACGATGTAGTAGTTCATTGGGAGAATTTGGTTTATGTGAAGCCAAGGTTTTTGCCTCAGGGCTATCAGGTTATGCTGTATAAAACATTCATTTTCTATTTTTTGAGAACCCTGACACTGTATATCCACACAACTTCTTCACTGGTCAAATACGAGTCACCTTGTGTCCCATTGTTGATGTTGTGAAAACAAAGAGATTGCCACAATGCCGAAACTCATAGTATTTACCCTCTTGGCACAAGTCTTTAGTTGTGGATTATTTCAGCTTGAAAAAGCTTGCTATTTATAGCGACATATCGCTTTTAATCAAATAAAACATAGTACAAAAACTACCCAAGTATTACCAAATCATTTTATACACAATCGCACAACAGAGCAAATCCTTGTTTCACGCAGTTACTGTACAACGAAACAATTTGAAATTCAAAATGCAATGTCGCGGCCATTTTGTTTATTTTTTGGGGGTATACCGCTGAACGCAATGATGGCGTATTGGCGATTTCGCTATCATTTTTGCCAAGCGTGGGCATCTTAAACGATACTTGTGGTTAACACGAGTTGGTAGAATATCATGTATACGACTAGAATGATCTAATACAGATGAGTAAAAACTACGAGTGAGTGACTCATGTCGTTCACTCAGTGTAACTAGACTAAGTTCTTTTAAACGTTCGTTGTAAGACAAACTCGGCAGGATAATCTTTGTCGCTCTCCGTTGTATCTGTTCAACTTGATCTCTAAGTTTCTGGGAGAGTGACGAGTGCCACACTGGGCATGCATGCTCAAAGATGGATCTAATAAAGCTACAGTAGACAACGCACAGATCCGCTGCAGGCACACCGCTTCGCTTAAGTGTCCGTAAGGCATACAGTCTTTTACTGGCTTTAGAGCATACATGCTCAATGTGCGCATCCGATTTAAGATCAGACCGGAGATATATACCCAGGAGTTTTATTGTTTTAACAGATTCCAATGGTTGATCATCTACTATAAGTGGTTGGATGATTGGCAAATTCTTCGCAAATGACTCTGTAAACTCCTTTGTTTTCTTTGTGTTGAAGCGCATATTATTGGTAACTGTCCACTGGTGAATCCTGTTTACTTCGGCCTGTAATGTAGAAACCGTGCCCAAGGGGGATACTATTTCAAAGACAGTGCAATCATCGATGTACTTGTACATAGGAAGTATTGTGCGCAAGTCATTGATCATGACTAAGAATAAAAGAGGGCCTAACTTTGTTCCTTGAGGAACTCCGGCAGTAATAGGTTGCCAAGTAGATCTTGATTGGCCCAATTTGACTCGTTGTTGACGGTCCTTAGAAAATTGGCAATCCAGTTTGTTAGGATAGGTGGAACATCTAGCAAACGAAGCTTTTCTAAAAGTATGTTGTGGTCAATCTCTCGTTGGTTTGGTGACTAGTTTTTTCAACTTATAAGAGGAACACAAATTTCCAGGTTTAAATTGATTGAAATCGCCAATCAAGAAAATTGCTGAGTGGGGATGAGCGGCAAGACATTTATCTATACTGCTGAATAGATGAACACGCAGTCTGTTGTCATCTGAATAGATGAACACGCAGTCTGTTGTGAAGTATTTGGTTTATCGGTATTGGACCGAATCAAAACCTGTGAATTCCACTTCAAGGAATGCAGAAATAGACAGGCCCGTAAACTGGACGAAACTGATAAACACCGCTTTAAAATACTTTGTGGCGCACTTCTTGAAGCTGAAATTCAGCCCAGTGGGATATGAGAAAGCCAGAGAGAATATGTTGAACTTCATTTCTGAAGATACTAAACTGTCATTCTTGACATCCTGGTTTGAGTGGTGGGATAAATGTCGGAACCTGATTTTCCCTGCCTATTTGTCCACACGGAGTGGTTCTAAAATGAATCAAGCCGAGACCATTCATGCAAGTTGGGTTAAAAGAGACCGCATGTCATTATTGGATGCAGCTCAGGCTGATGTGCGTGACAATATACAACTTGAGGTAGAGTATAAAGGCTTTTTAAATGGCACTGGTCAAGGTGGAAAGGGACCTTCCATAAATGTTCGAAACAAGAAAGATGCTGCTGATCAACTTAAACGAGCAAGAATTCTAGGCCTTGAACTACTTAGAGATGATATTACAGATGTTGACAGAATATCTGGAAATGAACGACGTTTACCAGTTTTCGGCACAAACCCTCATGACAGACACAACGCCAGTGTCAGTAGTGGACCTCGGAGATCAGAGGAAAAAAGAGACGGAAGGTATAGGCCAACACGTAGTAAAATCTTCTTAAATAGACTCAAAAAGGCAAAAGAGGAAAAAAGCAGCATAAAAGTTAAAGATGCCATGACAAAGAAAACATCTGAAACTAATCATCAATTCACCTTAACAACCAATTCATCTGAAAATTACCACGTTACACTTGGTCGGAAACATTCATGCCAATGCCAAGATTTTACAAGAAATGGAGAAAAGGAATTATGCAAACACATTATCTGGGTTTTGCTGTTCATTTGCAAACTCCCAGAGACCAGTGAAGTGATTCAACAAATATATTTAACTGATGCTGAAATTTTCCAAATTTTAAATAACACACCACCAGTTGAAGATCAATTGAAGTATGTCCAAAGCAATGGACAGCAAAGCAGAAAAGAGTTAGTGAACAATCTTTTCCAAAATGACAGACGGAACAGTCAGCCACAGATATGGGTTTTGGGGAAGAAAGTAAAAAAAAATGGACCAGTTCCCAGATGCAGAGGGTACAGAAAGGACCAGCTGGATGGAAGTTTGTGTGTTTCTGTTGTTGGGTTGTATGTACCTTATGAACAGAACTTTGTAGTAGAAACCACATTTTATTTTTGCCCCAGGACTCACTGTGTTAGCAGAATCCCACCCTGGATTAATTTGAAGCCACCAAATGCAATAACTGTGCACAGCTCAGTCACGCAAGATGAGATTGGAACTTTAAGGGAAGCTGGATTACCAATTGTGCAACAGTCACTGTAGCAATAACATCACAGCCGCGCATGTTATTTATGGCTTTACATTGTTTTCCTCAGACAATTTTTTAGCATATTGTTCATTTTGACCTATTTAGACCTGTTAATTTAGTTTCTTAGTTTATATTGTGATAATTCAGGCTCAATTGGTACCACCCATCACTGTCCTTGTTATTCTCGTCCTGATTGTTTAATTGAAGTTTATAGTAACATCAAACAAAAATAGATTTATTAAAAAAAGGTTAGTACTTGCAACGTTCAGTTTTGTGATAGGAACTAAGTAGTATAGGGTATGGGGGTACGGGCGCATTTTTCAAGGTCTTGGAAAGTCGCCGGCTGCATCACTTTTTTCCATAGGCAATTAGGAGGTTGTATCGTCTCTCCAGGCCAGTAATTTTCTCCCCCCTCTGGCTAACCCCTAATAACCTGGCTGTACCCGAAGGCTGTAGGCCTGAGGGGTCAGGTCTTGGCACCAGGGGTTGGCTAGGAGGGGTTAGTCACAGTGATGGTTACAGAGAAGTCCGCTACCTTGGTCAGGCACTTGGCGAAATTCATTAGTACAGGCGACCGGCTAGGTATTGGCACAATGCGAATCATAGCCCCATAGGATCCTAAAGGTTGAAGGTCTGACCGGATAGGTATTAGTCACAGTGAAGGTCACATCCCTTAGCCCCATCACTTAGCCATACCTCCGACCCACTCATCGTACATTGCGGCTCATCCACAGGCGTCCCCCGCCCGGCCTGCGGCCGGGCACCCACACCCTGGTCAAGCCTCTGGATCCAGTTGATGGTAAAGTCGTCGGTTGCATCACTTTTCCCAGCTACCCGCCTCTCCACCTGGAATGCGTCTGGCCGGAGAGGGCCCGAAGGCCGAAGGCCTGAGGGGTGGGCCTTTGGTCCAGAGGGCTGGCTAGGGGGGAGACCACAGTGAAGGTCGCCCATCATCTGGTCAAACCTCTGATACCAACCGCCGGGACTACCACCCATCCGCAGGTCCTGGTCAGACCTCTGGATCCAGTTGATGGCAAAGTCACCGTCCCCCATTACCGACAGCTGAAAGACGCTGTGTAAAGGTCCCCAATCACTAGAAAAGTCGTAGGCTACATCACTTTTTCCAATCACTAGCAAAGCCATCTGGATATATAACTTCTTCATAATTTCAACGACCAACATCCCATTTTGGGACCTTGCTCCTTACATCACTTTTTCTAGCCCCATCTGGCCCCATCTTCCAACCAGACCTCAATCAATCAATAAAGGCAAATCCGCTGTAAAACACCTGGTCATAAAACTTTATGAGTTTATGTCCGTAAGCATAGCTACTCACCCCATCATCAAGTATGTACCTCTTATCGTCAAAGCAGCTCAGCGAGATTTAACCGTATGTAAGTTAACTTAACGTATGCAGGCGGCAAGGGGACGGCCAATCATCTTTTAACCCATAAATTAAAGTTTTGATTTTGGTTTTGGTTTTGGTTCTGGTTTTGATTTTGGTTTTGGTTTCAGCTGCCGTCAGACTGAATTTGCATATCCTCTGCAGGTGGCAATTTCTGTTTACTTTTATGCTGATATATGTGTCTACCGGTTATCATGACTCCGCCAAGTAGTCCTATCAGCGGTATATATGGGCTAACTACTGAGATAGCATTTTCCACGTCTTTTCTCAGTATACTGTTACCTTTTAGTTCATCTGTCAACACCTTAGGGTCCTCAATTACATCCAGCCCGCCGAGCATAGATGAGAACTGACTGATAAGTAAATCCGTGAGGAACTCGTCCGCATCCTTCTTCTTCTTCGCCTCATAGGCCTTGTAGACTTTCTCAAGTGACTTATTAGTACACTTTTTTATGTACTCAACTTTCTGTGTTATGTAACCTTCTTCAGACGCCTTCACTAGGTCCTCACGTCTGGTGTCTATCCTAGACTCCTCAGCATCGGCAATACCCTTTTCTGCAACCTGTAGCTCCTCTACCAGATTTTCAATAGCCTCATCTTCAACAACTAAATTCGGCTCAGCCTTACTACGCCTACCCATACTATAGTACAGAATATGTAGGTGGATGTACACTAAGTGCAATATCCAGGTACTTACCACTGGCAAGCCGTGTGATGATAGACTTTTCCATTTCACTGTCTGCCACATGTCCGAAGAACTCATCCCTCAACACCTTCATACTTCTCCTATTATGAGTACTGAAAAATATCAGTCGGGTGGTAATGTCCCTTATGCCAGTCGCCACACTGTTCAGCTTCTGCGTCAGAATGAATAGTGTAATGTTATGGTGTCTACCACTATATGATAAAAAAGTCAGCATACTGTCGTTGAGATGCTGCTCATTTGTGCTACTCATATCATCGACTATTATAGCAGTTTTAGATCCAGAATATATCTTAACAATAGTTCCAAGAACAGCGTCAAGTCTGTCTGGGCTTATATCCAGTCCGATGACATCGGCATCACTCTTCAAATATCCCCAGTCCAGGTATGTGGTGTTTATCCACAGCGTCGGACAAAGTATTATGATGAAGTCGAAATACTTCCTATACTCCACAGCAAGGATTTCGTTGAGCAGTGTGTAAGTTTTCCCGCATCCAGATGGCCCAACTATCAGAATAGTCTCCGGCTGGTTCATATACACTAATACTGAATAGATTGCAGCTGTCCATTAGCTAAGTTGATTAGCCCGTCCGACAGCACGTACAGGTAGCAGATACAGGCAGTAGTACCAGCACTCTTCTCCAACTCAATGAGTACCCCATTCTGTGTGTCAGTCAGCTTTACACCCTGGCCCTGTACCCTCTTCAACGTTGTTGAGAAGTCGCAAACCAGGGCAAACTTGTCGTGGAAGAAATTCGCCTCACTAACATTCCTATCAAACCTGTCATCACATAGGAAGAACACCCTGCTGGCCTCATTGAAGAAATCATACTTCTTCATCGACTGTGTGTACAGGAAGTTTGGCTGGCCCTGGAAACTTATCTTAACACTTTCAATAGCTGGGTAGTAGAACGACTCACTTCCATCAGTGGTTCTTTTGAAGATCATTACGATGTTTCTCAACGACTTTCTTGGTAAGTTCACATTCTCATGAATCTTTGTTCTATCACCAGCAACTGGAAAGGTTTTAACCAT
Organism: Corallium rubrum; assembly: GCA_964035015.1. Lineage (NCBI taxonomy): Eukaryota > Metazoa > Cnidaria > Anthozoa > Scleralcyonacea > Coralliidae > Corallium > Corallium rubrum. The sequence continues at coordinate 107,593 of CAXIUP010000085.1, read as the reverse complement.
GTTGGCGTGACTGTAGTAGGAAGATTTCCCTCTGCTGTAGATCCCCTCAGTCTCACTCGCCAGCACCTCATTCTCAACTGTCTCATACCTCAACTTCAGATTATCCAGCTTGAAACTACCTGGCACACTCTTACCACTACCACCGGGGAGGAGTATGTTAGACGGGCTATTGATCTTTAGTATAGTCTCATGTGTGTTCTGCAGTGCATGAGGATAGACAGCCCCATTTTCACTCAGCCAGTCGTCATCAATAGGCACTGTGAACCTGTCACCATAGATATTGTTCATGAGAGCATCACCGCCAACACTAGCATTACCACTTGCGTCCTGACTTCTTAGCTTAGCAAGGTTGACACTCCCGCCAAGACCCTGGTCAATTTTCCCAGCCCGCCTGGACTTAGACCATAGGTCTTCATAACATCTAAGCACATGAGCCTCATTCAAGTCCCTGTATGTTTCCCCATTGAACTTGTGAGTGATTTGCTTAAACAGGGTGGACTTAAGGTTGTTCTGATGGTATGACTCCTTGTTTCCATTCTTCAGGTTGAATGTGAGCATTCTACTGCCAGGAATGAGTACATGATTAACCGGCAGTGTCGCCAGCTTTACATACAGGTCCTGGCCAGAGGATATATGTGTTGGGTTGAATGTTACGTCGACGACCTTCCTAATGCCTTTCCTACTACTATCCGACTTCTTCAGTTTGTAGCTGGGGGTGATTCTGTCTTCCTGCAACATAGACTAGGTTATATCTTATTTCTTTCCATACCTATCATAGACCAGCCATACGAGCGCCACCACCAGCACCCACAGATTGCTAGCCAACCAGGCCAACCCCACAGCACCATACTTCAGAAGCGTGGCAATCAAACTACCGAGGGCTGTTATGACTGGACCCAACACTGGACCAAGTCTCTTCGCCAACTTCCTGAAGGCATTATAGACTGACCGTCCAAATGATCCAGCAGCGTTGGCACCTTTCTTAATCGCAGAACGCATTCCAATTATTACTGTGGTAATGAGTGAAGCCACAGTCACAGCAAGAGCTGTCGCACCAAGCCAGTTCTCCTTCATCCATTTCCTGAAGCGTTCTAACCTAGACAGATCTTCTATGCTCTCATTACTATCAACCTCTTCCTCAAACACTGCCCTAGCCTCGCTATGTTCAGGGGCCTCACCTTTCTCAACAATACGCACCAGATCACTCTTCAGCTCAGCGGTTTTCTGGATGTTCCTATACAATTGCTCCTTCCGCGGGTTAGTTTCTCTCAGAGCCTTCAGTCTATATTCATCAGCCATCTGGTCCAATGCCTCTATCTTGGTGTCAGCATCCCCCTTAGGATCCAACATCTCTGTGAATTCACGGAGCTCCTGATCTGTCAACTCCTCGACCCTCTCATGTAACCTCTCACTAATTTCTGAAACAGAGGACTCAGCTATCTCCATGGTCACACTCTCAGGTATCTCTGGCAGACTAATTGGATCATTACCAGTTCATCAAAAATGGTGGTGCCATTAATTATTTTCATGAGATCTTTTATCTTTTCCCCTGGCTCTGGTGCCTTATAGTGCTTACTCTTTTCCCTGACCATACTTTCGATCATCTCGGGGGTGTGTTCAGGGTATTCATCTTCACCAACCACCTCCATAACGACTTCCCGACTTGCCTCTGTCTTATCTGTCACCGACTCCATCACATCACTTGTGGTCCTGAAGACATCAGTGACTAGTTCACTGAACTCCACCTCAGCTGATGAACCCACATTCAGCTTACTCGTGACGGGTTTACCCATGGCGTATTTACCTGTGTTGATCTCTCTAACGTCTACGCCATTGTAACTGAGATTAGTTGTCAGGCCACCCATTTTGACAGATCCTCCTCTCGAGAAAGTGGTACCATAGATTATTTTGAGACCGGACTCATTATTTAGTAGAGGTTTTATGTCATCGCCATCAGTTAAAGCTAGAAACGATTTAATAAGACTGACAAAATTCATACGATTCCCCTCTGACATGCTTTTGCTGATGGTACCTTTTTTAGTTATCACTCTATTAATGTATCTACGAATATTTTCCGCAGTCCCAATTCTCCTAACAACAGAAATGTTTTCAGCATTATAATCTACATCATCGTCAATCCATGCAGTCTCATCATAAGGACCTTCAGCCTTATCTAACAGGTCATCAGATTCTGGTTGCAACTGCTCTTCACCATCCTCTTCACCATCCTCTTCACCATGTTCAGGGAGATTGTTTTCAAAGTTGTCAAATACATCATCAGCCATCTATACACTAACCAATATTCTGAATATCACTCTCAGGTACCCAGCTATTATGCTTGCTATCATACCCGAGCCACTTCACCAGGGCCATCTTCTTTTTCCTCTTCAGTATTTTTTCCACCTTATAAACATGGTCCTTCTTAACAACAGCACTTAGCTCCTCTTCATAAAACTTCCCAATTATTGGCTCACCCTCTAAGTCCGCTATTTCATAAACATTTGGGTCGCCTCGGATTACCTTCGTCACCTTGAATAGTTCCTCTGTGAAGTTAGCCTCATAGCCCTTAGTGAATACGCCTTTGTACTTACTTATCCTGACAGTATCACCAACTTTAAATTTAGCCAGAGGGTATTCTCCAAAGGTGTGGCCAAATAAGGTGTTCCACACTTCAGCCTCATTATTTTTATTCACATTAGCCGGTTTCATCAGTATAGTTCTATGCTTAGTGTTATTGTAATTGCTAACCAGCGAGTCTAGAACATCAGTCCACTTATATGTTCCCTTACTGTAGAAGTACTTCCACATAGCCGTCTTGAGGGTTCTGTTGAACCGTTCCACAACAGCAGCCTTCTTGTCTGATAGGGTGCTAAAGTACTTAGCACCAGCTCCCTCTAGTAAGGACCTCACCCCGACGTTGTAAAATTCCTTACCATCGCCAAACTGCACCAGTTCCGGATCCACTCCAAAACGCTTCTTAAATTTCTTCAGCAACACTGTGACCGCCTTGGTGATACTTCCAGTGTCTTTCCTATACACAGGGATGGCAAAGGCATATCTGCTTAGAATTTCAACAGCCGTCAGTATCCAACGGTATCCCTCATTCCTATTCCCATACTTACCCATATCAACAAGATCCATTTGAAGCTGCTCACCAAGGTAGTAAACCCTAGTCTGTCTGAACTTGTGCTTACTAACTATTTTCCTGTACCGTGTAAAAGTGTCCTGCAATTTCAGCCACTCAGTGACCTTACTCCTACTCACACCGGGGAGACCATCCGCCAGTGCTTTCTGGTAAAGTCTCTCAGCTGACTGATAACCAGTTGATGGGTTATAGTATATATCTCTCAGCCCCTGTTCCAATTCTATGTCATTGTCCATATACTCTACGAGATGTACAGCTCCAACAGTATGCTCCCAAAACTATTAAGTGGTTTTCCATTCTGATCTGTCACGTGGAATTCCAACTCATTGATAACACCTCTACCAATTTCCAGCTCGGTCTCAATGTCAACAAATGCCTGTGTCGAACCAAACAGAGACTGCTCACTAGTGACTGGAAGACTCACTAGGACATTACTCTCCCTACCGCCATACAGGTTCATTGATGTAGATATTACATTACATCACCACCAAGTACCTCAACCCATTATTCACATTTATCAGCCCACTCTTTGTACTACTACCTGGTAAGAATGTACGGGTGCTGAACCCTAGTAAAGTGGCTAAGTTGCTATGTAGTGCTAGCGTCGTGCTACTGTCAGTCACCATCGTACACTTAGACTCAGGTCTACTAAGTGTTAATGTAACCCCGCTGTTCCCCTCAAGTATCTTTTTCAGATCTTGGAAGGTGTAATAACCATCCCCAAGGAATTTATTCACCCTTTTGTTGTGAACATAGTAATTACCCTTGCTGCTGGACACATTATAGTACTCCCACATTATGTAAGCCTTCTTCAGAATATGAGAATTTTTCCCTGTTAGAATAGGCTCCTCCAATCTAATCACCTTATATGATCCTTCTATCAGCACGGTCAGTTTCCTCATAATATAGATCATATTATGGAAGAAGCGCTTAGGAAGTACTATGGCAGCAACTACAGCAAGTACTTAAGAACCTACAAAGAGTCAATCGCCAAAGCCAAGGAAAACCTACTTAAAGAATACCCGAAAGCCACTCTCAGCAAGTTTGAATTCATCCCAGAAATAGATAGGGAAGGCAACCTGACGAAGACTTCCATATGGTTTATAAACAGCGACATAGTGTCAACAGACATCACGAGCAGCACCTTCAAACATGATAAGTCCATGTGGAAGTACCTACACAACTTCACCGGAGTACGGCCACACAGCCTAGTCATGAAGAACGGCTTCCCAATCATATGGCTGGCCAATGCGTTGGACATAGCACCACTACCAAAGGGAAAGGCGCATAAACACTATGAGTTCGGTAGCACTACCATGGTACATGATATATGGTATGATGGGTTCCCATCTGAAGATGTACTCAACTATCCCATAAATAATTTCAGGGTTTATGTGAACTCTAAGGACTACTTCATGTCCAAACTGCCAGAGCTGAAGATAAGCCATCCAGGTAAGCCATTCAACTGGAATGACACAAACTCATACTTCATGACCATATTTGCCACCTACGCCGCCACCTATTGCTGCGGGATCAGCATGCAACATCTAACACCATCTGATGAGGTGTACCCTATGATAACATCCATAGCTAGGTACCACGTCTACTTCACAGTTAGGTGCCTTCTCAGAAGGATGGAGGGAAATGATAGCGCATGCATGCCATCTCAACAGAGTTCAAGGCCGGCAACCTCTACAGGGAGATAGAAAAGTTATCGTGGACATTTTCATATGAATCACACTCTGGAGGGGTTAACAACATAAGAGTAGTTAGGTCTGGGTATCAGAACCACTACAGACGCTAATGTACCAAAGTCATCCAATGGTCTGACTAGGGTTGGGTTGAAACGTCTCAACCAGTCCATAGAAGGCGTACATTTACAGCATATTAGGCGCTCAGGCCAAGACTAGGGTGTCAATAGTCAATCACGGTGGTGGGTCACTGGAAAGTCAGCAGGAGTTCAGAAAACTAACTGGGGATGCTATAACCAACTACAGCGTGAGCACCTGGATAGTAAACATGAACAGGAGCATAGCCGACACGCATGTCACCCAAGATCTGGCGTTGTCACCTAAAAGTTGGCTAGTACCTAGCAAGATGATAATTCTGAAAAAGGCTATAGAGGGGTACAACAACCTTCTGAAGTCAGCGACCGAATCAATGAAATTCGGAGTTAATAATATTAATTATCACAAGGTTAAGCACATCACACTCAAGAAAGTTCATACAGGTGGGGCCCAGCATCTGGAATCGCTTGACGGTCCAACACCCACCGTCACCACTGCTAAGCATGATCTGGAGGAATTGCCAGTACTGGGTACTAGTACAGTAAAGAGTTTGGGAGAGCCGGACAGCTCATCAAACACAGGTATTGTGCTCGCTTTGACCGCTGTGGGTGGATACATGGCCAGCAAGTATATATACCCTATTCTATGAGTCTGAACCTGGGTTACAGTCCGACTACTGCCATAGGCGAAGTCACTGGCGACATTGACATGAAAAATTTCAGGATAACCCAAATCTCAGCACCGGTGGACCCCCATGACGCTATTAGTTATGACTGGTTTATTAGAAATAGTGAGACCCAGTCCGTAATATATAAATACCTAGGTTTCAGTTCCCTAAACTCCAAAAGGTTACCTGATTATGAACATGGCAGCTATAGGGGGTCCAGAGTTCTTCACTCCTCTAGTTTTACATCCTCAAGCAAGTTGTATGTAAGTGACAGTTCACTAGACACTGACACGACTAACTATGACATGAAGTTTAAATTCTACGCAAGGCTGATCTACAAAGATGGGGTGGCCGCGGATTTTGATATATCTTCCGGTGGAATAGAACTAAAAAGTAGGCCTAACTCCAAAATCCACTTTAGAGACTTATCGCCCACATGGATCAACTTAGATATAGTGGTCCCACTTATCAGTATCACACAGACACCTGAAAACGTATGGTTTATTCTTATTGTCGTAGAGCAGGTCAGAGGGGTTATAGGTGGTCAGGAGTTTACAGTCCACTGTAGGGTGAAGGAGTTCTAAATAAAAGCAATCATATATGCACAGAAAGAAGACAATCACCTATGTATCTTCTAGTCTCAGTGTAGATGATCTGGCTTTACTGGACAACCTCAGGGAAATAAGTAAGATGAAGACACACTGCTATAGGATGTCGGCTAAACGGTATAGAAACCTTCACCTTGGGGCTACAATGATGTCAGTGATTCTGAATGCTAGTGGAGTGGTAGTTGGCTCAGTAACCCTCAACCCCATACCTATTGCTGTACTAAGTGGTTTAGGGCTAATGCTTCAGAAGAGTAGTGTGGCAGATAAAAAGACAGGTTGTAAAGAGGCATGGAGACTATACGTGGGATGACTGATAGAATAACCCATATAATCCAAGGTGTGGAGGACTACAATCATGATGCGTTGACCAGTGACATAACCCTCATTGATGGAATAGTAGTAGGATCAAATGCAGTACCTATTAATGGCATCAGTGAAAAGTACTATAGGAAGTATACCAAAGCTGGATTGCCTACTACAGTCTAAGGAGATCAGTCCAAAAGTATGGAGGAATGGAATAGGTTGGAGGACTTCGGCAATAAGGAAGTTCCAGAACATGATGATGACTACGAAGAAACAGATTTCGGCGGAACGTCATTACCGGACGACTCTGACAGCCGTACTTCAATAAATGTCAGCGAAGATAAGATTGAGAAAATCAGGAGAGGTCATGCGTACAGAGACACGGAGGATTTCTTCACTAACATTCTGGACCTTGAGCCTGGGTGCAGTGATCCCAGGTTCATAGACTACCTGTTGGACAATGATGTCTTCAAGATCACTCGGAAGCTGAGCAACACAGGTCTCATCAACGACTATGCTGTGAGGTACCTCGGAGGTGAGTTCCAGTCAATTGGCCGGGTTCTCACAGATGCAGATAACAACCTTCTCAGGACCGGCATAAGGGAGTACTACGATGAGTGGCAGAGTAGGATGCTTAGAAGGACTGCGAGGAGGGCTGGTGTGATAGCCGGCGTTGGCCTTGGCGTGATAGCACTGGTTACAGGCCTGTCGGTGGGGCTGACTCGGAGGGGTGCAGATGCAGTCCACCAGGCGAAGAAAAGAAGGAAGTGAGAGAAGCTGAAACCAGCCAAGGTCACCATACCGTGGTCAGACATTGAGGAGGCTGGTGGAGATGCCTTGATTTTTACTGGCAAGTATCTGACAGTTATCTTAGCGGTATCTGCAGTATATCTGACAGTAAGACGGTAGTGATCTGTAAGTTAATCTCAAGTAATCTATAAGATGGATCAAGATCCGAAGATCACTACTGAAGTTAAGACTAAAGATCCGAAGCGTGTCGAGGCAGGTAAGAGGCTGGCAGCAATTTCCAAAGCAGCGAAAGAGAAGAAGATGAAGGAAAGGATAAAGATGGAGGAGCGAGATGCATGGACAGTACCTAGAGGCTATACGATAGGCTTGGCAGGACTTCTGATAGCAGGCGTGTCACTATACTTTGCGTGGAGGAGTGACAGGAGGGAAGCGGCTGTTGTTGCCACCCCAGCTGAACTACCAGCTGAGAGCAGTAAACTGGAAACACTATAATTAAATCTCACTAGGGGTATGTCGACTCAGAGGAAGGAACTTATGAACGAGGGCTTTGACGCTGTGCTTGTGACATTAGGAGTTGTGCTATTTAGTATGGCTAGTAAGAAGGTGTTGAAGGAGCCGCTGACATCAGCTGAAAGTGTGAAGTCATATGTGAAGCTGGCGGTTGGTATTACAGCATCAACACTAACGGTCAAATATCTGCAGCAGAAGAAGTACATACCCGAGGATCCCTTCAAGAATACATAATTAACATTATGGCAGGGGCAATAGCAGGTGGAGTTATTCAGACAACATTCGCCGCGATCAGTTTCGCTGGAGCCGGGTTCCTATTCAGTAAGCTCAACCACACTGTTTATGCGAAGGAACTGGAGAGGCATAACCACAGCCTAGAGAAGTTGGCAGCGGCCAAGGAAGCATTCTATGAGAATGAGATAAGACATAAGGACAGGTTGGCTCAGCTGCGGGCGGAGTTGAGTGATGCCAACCCTGACATAAATGCTACTAATAAGGCCCTGGATAAGCTGAGAACATACACCTCAGATGGGATGACTTTTAGAGGTGAACCTCAACTAAGCGACTTCTACAAACCTTCTAAGGAGATGCAGAAGTATCAGGCAGCGTTCGTGGCTATAGCGGGAGTGGCCATAAGTTTCACAGCGCATAGGGGACGGTTTATTTAAAGTTATTTTCTTATGCTATAGTATATGGGCAGAAGGGATGCTGCTATAGAGCGAAGACTTAGGAAAATTGATAAGATGCATACGTGCGGCCGCGGTGGCTATCGTATCAACTGTGGTGGCGCTCCAACCTGTACATCAGGCGGTCTGTAGGGACCTTTCACTTTACCAGTTCCTGAGCTGGACTTGATGTCGTGGAGGAAGAAGAAGTCTGTGCATAAGAGGAGTAAGTGGTTTACCCGGAGAATATCAGGTGCTGTCCACAGTGCCTATGAGGGCATGTTGACATCAGATTTTATGGATGTGGTTGCCAAGCTTGTGAAGGGTGGGCTTATCAGGAAAAATGTGAGTAGATATAACTACTACATAATAAGGCTGGCTAGCCGGAGGGGTGTCCCAATACTAAAGCCAGTTGGGGACATGAAGGAAGGTAAGACCAAGGACACCTTCGACGATAGACTATTCGGAGCTGTCTACCATGAGTTGGGATGGTACCATGGTTGTACCTGTCCACTATACCTAGAGTGGAAAAGGGGCTTAAAGAAATAATACACTCCTGTGCTTATGAGGAGCACGTATAATTTTGAAGGTGTATACGTCATGGTGCAGAAGGATGGAGACAAAATATGGTTCCGCGGAAAAAATGTTGCCGAAGCACTCGGTTACAAGAATCCGGATAAGGCGGTCACGGATCATGCTAAGAAGAAAGAAATTAAAAAGGTAAAGCTTGAAGTAATCTCCGAGGGTGGGTGGCCGGAAAGAAGTATCACCTACATGATTAATGTGTCCGGGATGTATAGACTGGTGTTTGCAACTAAGTCAGTAAGTCGGCAGGAAAGGTTCACAGACTGGGTGATTGAAGTTGTTCTACCATCAGCAATTAGAGCTGGGTGGCATACTCAGCCCAAACCTACTAGGAACAAGATGTCTCTGATGAGTGAGACCCTACTACACTATGATGTAGTAAAATACATAGAGGGGCACTACCCAGATGCTATAATTGTACCAGGCTTAGGGGAGAATCAGGACACCAAGGAGAAGTGGATAGACAGCCGTAGGAAGGGATACAAAGCTGGGCTACCTGACATTATCGTAATCGAGCCATATAAAAAACACGCTGGGCTGGTCATAGAGTTGAAGACCCCGAAAGGTTGTGGGGTTACATCAGAAGAGCAGTCGGAGTTTCTCTACAAACTAGGTGTTAAAGGCTATTATATCTTACTGTCACATAACTATGACGAGATATGTAGATGCGTTGATGAGTATATGAAGGATGCGGGGGTGATGTACATGACCTAAGAAGCACCATAAGATTTTATGAGGCTACCCACAAACCTAGTGTGCTCATCTGTCAGTTCCCGCTCCCTCTCAATTAGTTGGAAAACTTCCTCCATCAGTTTTTCTATCTGCTTGCGGATTCTAAGAATTTGCGTATGCATAAGATCTCCGCAGGATTTTCTGAGGCTACTCACAGACCTGGTGTCTGTCAGTTCCCGCTCTCTATCAATTAGGCCGAAAACTTCATCCACCAGTTCTCCTATCGTATCACGGATTCTATTAATTTCTGCGGACATAAGGTCTTGCATATATTCGCATAGATATAATTCGCTTAAAATTATTCTCAAAAATATATAGGTATAGTATGTCAAGGACGGTTGGGAATATAAACCCACTTAAAGAAATAGCAGCAGGTGTGGGTAATATGACCAGTAACAAGGCCAGATCAGTGGATATGTTTACGGATGACGATAAGCAGTCGTTCGCGAGGCGTAGACAGGATCTGCATGACGAGCTGGGAGTTGTGGAGGTGAGGAGGGCTCTTAAGGGTTATACTAGAGGTCTGGAAATTAGTATTCTAGACCGAGGTGATCCTGAGTCTGAGATAGATCAGACAAGAAGCATGATCTGCAGAATACTTGAGAATGAGATGGAAGATATGGGTGGTATAAAGTTTACGGAAATACTGAAGATCGAACTAAGGAAGAAAAAAGATAATGGCGATATCATTTTTAAGACTGTCTTCTTCAGCAGTAAAGCTGCCGTCGCAATAGACAAAAGTCATCTGAAGGCTTTAACTACAGAGGGGGGTAAACATATGCTGAACCTGCATGAGTCATGGACCTCTGAAGGTAGTGGTTGGGTTATAAACGGAATCCTTAACCACTATCTTAATGTGGTAGCCTACAAACCATTACAGGGTAGTAGTTATGTAGAAGTGCCTATGGAGTTGAGGAACTCTGCAAAGGGACTGATAAACATAAAGAACAGTGATAATGAGTGTTTCAGATGGTGCCATATTAGATACCTAAATCCACAGAAAAAATACCCTCAGAGAATCAAGAAAACGGATAAAGCCTTACTGCCAACCCTGGACTACACTGATGTGAAATTCTCAGTCGCAAGTAGACAGTACGGTAAGATAGAAGCGCAGAACAGCATATGCATAAATGTGTTCGGGTATGATGGTAGACAGGTTTACCCAATCTATGTGTCCAAGGAGAACCATGAACGCTGCATGAACCTACTGCTGATTGATAGGCATTATGTGCTGATTAAGGACTTTAATAAGTTCATGTACCGTAAGACTAAGCATAAGGAGAGAAAGCATTTCTGCATGCATTGCCTACAGTGCTTCAGCTCAAATGCTATACTGTCAGCTCATAGTGAGAACTGTATTGCGGTGAATGGCAAACAGGCTATAAAGATGCCTGAGGAGGGTGAGAACATACTCACGTTCATCAACCACCGTAAACAGCTTGAGGTACCCTTCGTGATATATGCTGACTTTGAAGCTGTGGTGGCACATAATAATGCACCTAGTCCAGATGATAGGACATCATACACACAAGAGTACCAGAAACATATAGACTGTGGGTTTGCGTACAAGGTGGTCTGTTGCGTTGATGCCAGCTTCAGTAGACCGGTGCAGGTGTACAGGGGTGAGAAGGCTGTCTATAGATTTATGGTGAAGATGTTGGAGGAAGTCACCTACTGCCAGAGTGTTAAGGAGAAGTTCTTCAAGAGAGATATGATTATGACTAAAGATGAGATGGCTGACTATGAAGAATCCACAGTGTCACATATGTAATAGGAGTTATGTAGCCTCAGATATAAGGGTCAGAGATCACTGTCACATCACTGGAAAATATAGAGGATCAGCTCACAGCAGATGTAATATGATCTACAGAATGACTGATAAGATACCAGTGATCTTCCACAACCTAAGGGGTTATGACAGCCACTTCATAATGCAGGAGATAGGTAAATTTGGAATGGACATAAATGTGATACCTAACAACATGGAGAAGTACATGTCATTCATGCTGGGCCGACATCTGGTGTTCATAGATAGCTTCCAGTTCATGTCCAGTGCTCTGGGACGACTTGCTGACAACTTACCCAGGGACGCTTTCACGCTAAGGATGAGAAATTTTAACTGATGACTCATAAGGGGGTGTATCCATATGACTACATGAGTAAACTCGAAAAGTTTGAGGACACCTGCTTACCGACCAGGGATGAGTTCTATAGCATCCTGAATGACGAGCACATTTCTGACGATGACTATGCACATGCTCATAGGGTCTGGAGAACTTTCAGGCTGAGGAATATGGAAGAGTACCATGACCTATACATGAAGTCAGATGTGCTGCTGTTGGCTGATGTTTTCGAGAACTTTAGGAAGACCTGCCTGCAGTACTATAAGCTAGACCCATGTCACTACTTCTCCAGTCCCGGGTTGTCTTGGGATGCAATGCTAAAAATGACTGCCGTGAAAATTGAACTGATGACTGACATCAATATGTTCCAGTTTATTGAAAAGGGCTTGAGGGGTGGTACGTCATATATCGCGAATAGGTATGGGGCGGCTAATAACAAGTACATGAAAAATTACGATGAGAAGCTGCCTAGTAAGTATCTTATGTACCTGGACGCTAACAACCTCTATGGGTGGGCCATGAGTCAGTACCTACCGACTGGCGGGTTTAAGTGGTTTGATACTGACACGGTGGACTTGAGTCAGTACGGTGATGAGTCTGACCGGGGTCTGATACTTGAGGTTGATCTGGAGTATCCAGACGAACTGCATGAGAAACACAATGACTTTCCTCTGGCCCCAGAGAAGCTTAAAGTTGAATCGGATATGTTGTCAGACTACTGCCGCAACATAAAAGATAAGCATAACATCTCCATAGGCACAGTCCACAAACTGGTCCCCAACCTCATGGACAAGAGTAAGTATGTTCTACATTACAGGAACTTGCGGTTGTACCTGGAACTAGGGATGAAGCTGAAGAAAATCCATAGAGCATTGGAATTTGACCAGTCCCCATGGCTGAAGCAGTATATTGACTACAACACACAGAAGAGGACTCATGCGAGGAATGCATTCGAGAAAGACTTCTTCAAACTTATGAATAATAGCGTCTTCGGTAAGACCATGGAGAACCTAAGGAAGAGGGTGGACGTTAGACTTGTGACTGATCCAGGTAAACTACTGAAACTGGTGTCTAAGCCAACATTTGTCAGCAGTAAGATATTCAATGAGAACCTGGTCGCCGTGCATAAAATTAAAGATTGTCTGACACTGAACAGACCTGCCTTCGTCGGAATGTGTATACCGGACATGTCTAAGACTCTGATGTACGACTTTCACTATAGGTATATAGGAAATCTGTATGGTCCGAAGGCTAAGCTGCTGTTCACCGACACTGACAGTCTACTCTATGAGATCTCCGCTGGGGATGTTTATAGGGACTTCCACTCTGATCGTGACAAGTTTGACAACAGTGACTACCCGGTGGACTCTGAATATTACTTTGGGGAAAATAAGAAAGTCATCGGCAAGATGAAGGATGAGACAGCTGGGACTCCTATCATAGAATTTGTTGGGCTGAAGAGTAAGATGTACTCTTACGTGAAAGATGATGATAGAGGGGACAAAAAGGCTAAGGGCATCAAGAAGGCTGTCATAAGGAAGGACATGAAACACAACGACTATAAGGATACGCTACTGGGGCAGAAGCAGCTCATGCATAAGATGAAAACTATAAGAAGTGTTAATCACCAGTTAGGCTCCTATGAAGTCAACAAAATCTCGCTGAGCTGCTTTGACGATAAGAGGTACATACTTGATGATGGGGTGAGTAGCTATGCTTATGGACATAAACTCATAAAGTTTTATGACCAGGTGTTTTACAGCGGATTTGCCTTTATTGATTGATTGAGGTCTGGCCGGAAGATGGGGCCAGATGGGGCTAGAAAAAGTGATGTAAGGAGCAAGGTCCCAAAATGGGATGTTGGTCGTTGAAATTATGAAGAAGTTATATATCCAGATGGCTTTGCTAGTGATTGGAAAAAGCGATCCAGCCTACGACTTTTCTAATGATTGGAGACCTTTACACAGCGTCTTTCAGCTGTCGGTAATGGGGGACGGTGACTTTGCCATCAACTGGTTCCAGAGGTCTGACCAGGACCTGCGGATGGGCGGTAGTCCCGGTGGTTGGTATCAGAGGTTTGACCAGATGATGGGCGACCTTCACTGTGGCCTCCCCCCTAGCCAACCCTCTGGACCAAAGGCCCATCACTCAGGCCTTCGGCCTTCGGGCCCTCTCTGGTCAGGCGCATGCCAGGTGGAGAGGCGGGTAACTGGGAAAAGTGATGCAACCGACGACTTTACCATCAACTGGATCCAGAGGCTTGACCTGGGTGTGGGTGCCCGGCCGCAGGCTGGGCGGGGGGCGCCTGTGGATGAGCCGCAAGGTACGACGAGTGGGTCGGAGGTATGGCTAAGTGATTGGGCTAAGGGATGTGACCTTCACTGTGACTAATACCTATCTGGTCAGACCTTCAACCTTTAGGATCCGGGGGTCTATTATTCACATTGTGCCAATACCTAGCCGGTCGCCTGTACTAATGAATTTCGCCAAGTGCCTGACCAAGGTAGTGGACTTCTCTGTAACCATCACTGTGACTAACCCCTCCTAGCCAACCCCTGGTGCCAAGACCTGACCCCTCAGGCCTACAGCCTTCGGGTACGGCCAGGTTATTAGGGGTTAGCCAGAGGGGGGAGAAAATTACTGGACTGTAGAGACGATACAACCTCCTAATTGCCTATGGAAAAAAGTGATGTAGCCGGCGACTTTCCAAGACCTTGAAAAATGCGCCCGTACCCCCATACCCTATACTACTGAACTATACTTTGCTGTGTCAGGTACAACTTTTACATGTGAGTTCTAATAATTACAATACAGTAAAAACCCGCATAAAAGAACCACTATTTTTTTACGTCAGGCTGAAATGGTTCTTATATAATGGGTACTTAGTGAGAAATCAGGCCGAGTTGGTTCTTAACTGGTTCTTACTGTATTTCTAGTCAAAAACAATTGTTCCTGGTTTGGTGTTTTCAGTAAGTGATTTGTTTCCTTAATTATTCACATAAATTGAACGTTAACATCCCAATTGTATTTCATATTGCCAAACAATAATTTAACTTACTGTAATAACAATAAATATACTGCATTATATATATATATATATATATATATATATATATATATATATATATATATAATCGGCTATATATGTTGTGCACAAAGATCAAGGGCAGCTAATGCGATCGGTGGTCACCGGCGAAAGGTCCCCAACCGGGAAAAAATACCCGCGACCCGCGACCTATGAGGGGTCATGTCCGCCAAAATTCTTTTTCAAATTCTGTTTTGGAGAACCTAAATTCTATTGTTGAACATGAAAATGCAGTGCCTCAAATGCGTTTCGTTCTATCAGAATGGAATTTAGAATAACGGAATGGAATTTAGAACAATGGAACAGAATTTAGGACAACAGAACAGAATTTAGGACAACAGAACAGAATTTAGAGCAACACAACAGAATTTAGAGCAAACAACAGAATTTAGCAAAACAGAACAGAATTTAGAGCAACACAACAGAATTTAGCAAAACAGAACAGAATTTAGTGTTCTAAATTCGGTTCTGATGAAGGTGTGCCGGAAACTGCCGAAAATTAAAGTATTTTGCCGAGCGGAACCTGGTACCCCGTTAGTTTATCTTTATAATTTATGATTATTGATTCAGAGGAAAATTTATTCATGCTTCAAAATGGCGGCTTCCACCATAAAGGAGTGTGTTTTAAATTATGTTTGTGATATCGCGAGGCGGTTAGGAAGAGGAAACCACGGCATGGACGGCTTGGACTATATAACATTTCGTCTTGATTGGTTGATTAATATCCTTGTGAGATATGGCGATGTAGAGGGGATTGACACGAGAGTAATCGACCTTCTTCGCAAGGTTAAGGATTTGCTAACTGCAAGTCAGTGTGCAAGTACAACCGCTCATCAGACGGGCGCTATTTTTTCTGGGCTGCGTGGCAGGCCAAGGTTTAACGTTCCGAAAGAACAACTGCAATTTCTCCTCGAACAACGTTTTAGTACTCCAGCAATAGCTGATATCCTGGGTGTAAGTCGTCGAACTATAGAAAGACGATTGCACGAATTCAGTTTGACCTGCAGATCAACTTATAGCACGCTGAGTGACAAAGACCTGGACAACGTCATAAACAGTATTTTGGCCGAATTTCCTGAAACCGGGTACAAAAGAATGACTGGATTTTTGAGAACAAGAGGAATTGTTCTTCAACAAAATAGAATACGTGAAGCAATGAGAAGAAATAATCCAGAAGGAGTATTGTTACGGGCTTTGAGGTTGCGTGTTATTGATAGAAGAAGCTACCAGGTTGCAAGCCCATTGGCCCTCTGGCACATCGATGGGAATCACAAACTTATCAGGTAGGGGGAGGAAATAGAGTTAGTGTTTACACTGAAACAAGCCTGGCCAAGACCAAAGTATAGGCCAAGGCCTGGTCTAGGCCAGCCTAGGATGTATTTACACTGCCAAAAAGTAGGCCAAAGTTAGGCCAAGGCTTGCAGTGTAAACACGGCTAAAGTGCACAGGGCCTTGGGCCAAATAGGGACCCATAAGATTCACGATGGTATTAAAACATTGTATTTTTTAGTCTCAGAGGGAGGAGGGAGGGGGTGTGGACCTTGCGTTTGACCCAGGGCCCATCCTGGCTTGGGACAGCCCTCTATGAAAATCAGCAATTTTGCTACTCCAACTTTTATATGAACCCCCTGTTGAGGAACCTCTTCATGGCCACAGTAGACTATAACCCATAATGTACAGTATGAGTCACTTTCAACTGCGATTATCCTTCAGGCCAACATTCAGGACTTTTTCAGGGGAAAATTGGTAAATTCCCCGCTATGCAGGTGGAGAAACATGGGCAAATGCCTCACTTGTTGCCATAACAAATTTTAAACTCTTAAGGTAAAACAGCTTTCAAAGTCATTTTTGTCATACTCAAATCGTGGTTAAATGCCCATGTACAGTGTACATGTGTGCTTGGCCTCCCCTCTGCTGTCACGCATAACAGATTTATCTACACTACATTAACATTTCACTTGAGAAATAAAGTTTTAACATGATGACAACTGTGAGAGGGGATTTCAGCGAGAATATCACATTTTAGAGAATTGTCACTCTTGACTACATGTATTCTGGCAATTAAATAATATTACATGTATGTATATGTATCAGTTGTAAAACTGTTTTGCTTAGTTGACAGTAGGAACTCATTACACTGGTAATCTCAATAGGTGGCGCTTTGTAATTCATGGCACTGTTTGAAGCTGCAGTTCAGAGATATGGTCTACCATCACGTGTGTGGTCCGACAAAGGGGGAGAAAATGTTATGGTTGCAATGTACATGCTCAATCATCCCCTCGTGGACCCAGCAGAGGACGTCATATTGCAGGATGCAGTGTGCATAACCAACGTATTGAAAGATTCTGGGGGGATTTGTTCATGGGATGCACATTTGTTTTTTATAATCTGTTTTACCACGTGGAGAGTTGTGGTATACTAGAGCCTTCGAATGAGAAGCACATATTCGCTTTACATTATGTGTTCCTACCTAGGATAAACAGAAATCTGCAAATGTTTCAAGAGGCATATAATGGAGCTCCTTTAAGTACAGAGGGGATGTTCACCAACACAGCTTTGGATTCGTGGTATGTTAGGCATTGCACAATCTGATCGGCGAGTGGCATTAGAGTTTAACAATCCAGAGGTACAGTAAAAGATTTTTTTCACAAAACTTGTTCAACTTAAATATTTTGCAATCAACGCGCAGTTGGGGTCTAGTCGTGTATATCAGTATCAATTCAAGTATAGTTTGGTCATGGATGTAAAAAAATGGTGTTGCTGCCATACAGTTGTCCTTAGCTTATAAAATAAAATATTCTAAGGAATGAACCAGACGTTTGATTGCATTTTCCAGATTGTTGGGGACGATTACGGCATAGATTTTGATGGACCACATCCATCAGAAGAACATGATGGTCCAATACCTGTTAGTGAAATTTCATATGTGGAAGTGCCCAGTACTGAGACATCTATGACACAGGAGGCTTACCAACAGTTGAGAGGCTACATAAATCCACTACAGGATTCAGAATTTTATGGCGTTGACGTTTATATAAAAGTGCTGCAATTCATAAATTAAGTAATAATAATTAAGTAATGTCTTTAAATTATGAAACTTTATTTGAAAATATTTTACAGGAAACTTTTCCAAAACAAAAAGCCTTAAATTATAAATATATCCTGATCAGTTGTTTTCCCCCCTTTGATAGCCAGATGATACCCCCCTGAACTTTCTTGTTTTAATCTTTCTAAGACAGACACTTAGCGTTGATCACTTCAGGTGTATTTGTTGTACTACAAAATCCCTTCAAGACAGATTGCTCTCTAACATTACAGTTAAACCCAACATCACCTAGAGGATGTCCATTATAATAGTGTTTACTGTAATAAAGAATATAATTTCATTACTGGAAAATACTTGGTACAGCATTGTCATTTATTGCAGTATGTCCAAATTATTTACAGGTGAAATGCAACCAAAAAGTTGTTGTCACCATACTTCTTTATATATTTATATTCATATTCATTGATATTTTGAACTTTGCCAACTACTAATTGATGGTACCGAAAACAATGGTGGTGGTACATTTACCACAATGCTTTGTGACCTCAAATCAGCTCAAATAACAACTAAACATTGTTAGTTAGTTTCAGAAATTGCAGCTTGATGTTAGTAATAATTGTCAGTTGTTTGCTGTACAAGCTGTGTCAGTTAGTAATACTCAGAAAAACTCTGAGTTCTAAGCGGGACTCGAACCCACAGAAGGTTGTGGGTTTTTTCAGAAGGTTGTGGGTTCGAGTCCCGCTTAGAACTCAGAGTTTTTCTGAGTATTACTAACTGACACAGCTTGTACAGCAAACAACTGACAATTATAACTAAACATTGTTTATCATGCTAAGATGGATTAAGTAAGCCAGAACTTCGTTCTACCAAAGTTGATCGTTTTAGAACCATATCTTCCAATAATTCTGCAAGAAACAATATTTACTGCATGCAAAGGATTGTGGTTAAATGTACAAGTCACCATCTTTTTCGGTACGGTCAATTGCATGTATCTGATGTAATTCCATGTATCTTATGTATTGCATTTCACCTTTAAGGATGCCCACATTGAGCCTTTATAATATCTTCATGTAGGTAAGGAACGCACCTTCTTGATATTAAAATAAAAGTGCATTCACATTATTGTATTTCACAATGTACAGTAATATCAATTTATTAGTTGATTCCGTTTCCTTTGTTCTCCTAGGGGTGGATTAATTATATTATATGTTATAAATTCATAGTATATGTACAGCCCTACAAACCAGGGACAATATACAGATACAGCCCTGTGAATGCACTGTACAACAAATACAATTGCCCAATTCACTGGGGCCCTCCAAAGTCTTCTCGAGTCTTGCCTTGGTCAAAATAATGAAGAATTTATTAGTTTGCCCAGAACATAGAATGTGGAACTGATAATTATTGAATCAATGCGCATATGCCTATATACCATGACCTCCCACATTCAGTAATTGATATACAGGTAATTTTCACGAAAACCTCAACTATTAAATAAATCAGTTACTGGTAATGACCTCAAACCGAGGCTTTTATCCAAATACAGATTTCAGGCCTTTGGTCCTCTGGCTGTTTTTGGTTATAAGCCTCTGTTCGAGGTTAATGTTCTGTTTAAACATGTTTGTAACTCAACAATAACAAAATGTTGAAACCAACCAAGAACAATTATAATGTTTGAAATATGGCAGGAAAATCCCCACTGTCTTAAAGCCATATCTATTGGAATTAAATAGAACCATATCCAAGGTAATTGTCAGTGGCTTCTAAAAACTTCTCCTGAAAACTTTCAAAGCTCTTGTGCACAGTTGGCACCCTTAACACAAAGCAACAAGTTTCGGCAAAGAAAGTTGGGTTGCTGCTGTTGCAAAATTCAACTTCGACTTTACTTTTGAGGCCGAGTGGAGGCATGCTGTGTCGCGATGTCATGAAATGAAAGAACTTTGCCAGCCCAGGACTTCCTTGTTCTGGAACAAATATAGAAAAAAAATAAAGAATTTTGTACTACATGAAAGAAGAATGAAGAAAAAGAATTCAAACTGTTTTCATAAATTTGGCTGGGAAGTGGGTCCAGTAAAATATCAGTTTGCTATAATTATTACTGTTATTCAAATATTGGTGGTTTACAATCAATCCCTTGAGATTTAGAAGACAAAGATGCAGCGGCCATGTTGGAGGAAAACAAACTCCAAATACAATAGCTGCTAATGAGATTCTTTTGTTAAAGTTCCTTCAACATGGCCGCCATGACATCAAGTGCAAACCAAGAATACTGTACATAACAGTTTATATACATGCTTATGTATAAATGTTTATTAAATAGGTCTTACATACACTGTGGTTGATTGCCATGTTTGCATAAGGCATGTAAAAACAGCTTGAGACAAACATAAGAATTTTGGGCGAATTAAAAAGTACTTATGTACCAGAAACCGTTACCTATGGCCCAAATCCAAACTTTTGAATTCTCTTACATGTATATGACATCAGGCTACAGTATAAAAACATGGGCAGCTATTTTTTTGTTTTCTATTTTTTAACCCATTTCTGTCTGAGGCAGCATTTAATATTTTATTTTGGATATACTGTACTGTACACCAAACAATTTTAGTTAATAAAATTAATAAATAATGATAACAAACCATTCTCCAAATTCTTTATGGCCTGAATAAGATCCTGCATGGCGACTTTGTCCTTATCTTTCTCATCAATCTTGAGGCTGTTAATTAGATCCTGGCTTGTCAAGGGGACTTGTGCACCGGTAACAAAGTATTGTTGCATGAGATCTGGATAGAATTTAACTAAATCATATATTCCAAGCACTTCCAGTCCTTTGCGAAACTGGTCCATTGGCTCTTTCCTCTTTGTGAGAATATCATGCACAATAGGAGTCTGCATAGCATGATGTCTGTTCTTGATCAATAGGGGCTGTAGCCATCCAGCAGTAATTAAAGCATTTCCTAGGAATTCATTCTCTGCAACCTGTTTAAGTTCATCGTCATTGGAAGCAGCATTCACTTGTAAGTCGATTGATACTACATAAGTGAGAGCAGCTTTGAAAGTGAAAATTGTTCAGCAATCTTAGACTTTCTCATGAACACATTTGATTTTGAGCAGTCTCTTGACTGCATGCTCATGTTAAATGTTATTCGTATAATATATACTTTTTTTTAAAATTAGTTGGTCCAAACCTTGATCCAAATTGATGGTAATACGTGCACTGCTACATGTTTCAATTTTAATTTATTACTATAGTTGTAGCTTTTAGTACCAAGTTACAGGTACAACACCATCTTCATTCTGTATTAATGTTTCACATAAAATTCAGCTTAATATCCATGTCGTAGCTGGCACGAGAAGAGGTGGCTGTCTTGTCAGTCTAGCATGGCAGTGTACAACAGCACCAATACACAAACAAGTCTAGTCAATTTTAGACGCAATTTCATGGATACAGTTTTCTGTACATGTAGGCACAATTAACCATATTTTCTTAACTGGATTGCACCAATAATCAATTAAACATATACAGTGTACTGTATGTAAACAGTTAAATTGCATGTCTCTTCTAGATCTGAGGGTTGATAACAATCAGATATCACTGAATCATACATGGCTACATTTATAGAACAAATGCAACAAGTTTACGATTTAAATTCTCTATTTAAAATTGACTGTTTTGTCATTTGCCATCGACGCCATGTATATAGTGTATCTTAAAAGTTTTAAAACTCTCCGAAGAAAACCGGAGTTTAAGCTGTTTAAGCCGAAAGCTCAGAAGTAACAAACAATACAGCTGTAGTATACATGCAATTTCCACAAAAGTTAACTAAAACAAAATAAATGCACCATGCAAAACTTCAAAGACCATAATAATAGCAAGTAGCAAATATATTTTTAATTGTATAAGATACATGTACCTGTGAGATTAGCTCCTTGAGCTCCAAGTCGACAATGTCATCTATTGAGCAGCAATCGGGATTAACAGATGCAGTTGATATGTAGTTGTATACTGCAGGGCTAAGGCATGGTATACCTATATCTAAATGTATAATCAGATATGCCACCTCTTGCCAGCAAGTTGGAATAGCCTCGAGGACATGCCATCAATTGAATATATGGGCAGTTTTCTTTCTTCTGGCCCTTCAAAAAGTTTCGCCTGTGACGAAAATATTTCCTTGCATAACAGGGTACCATATTCTCTCCTTAGGCCTCCTGCATCCACACCTGCTTCGCCTTCAAATACTACTCGTGGAATCGCTGAGTAGTCAAATTGGGGATTCTTGAAGGTAACAATACTTTCAGTCCAGAGATCATCCCTGCGAACACAGACTCGCTTCATATTATCTTCATCCAGTTTTAAAGACAGTTTATGAGACAGCATAAATTCTTTCAGAGTTGAATATGTTTTGGCAGGTTCTGCTGTACATGTTGATGTACTAGCGCCAGTGACGAATGGACTTCTTGTTAATTCTAGATCTGTTTCTGAGTCGGAATCAACATGGATGAAATTTTTGGCACCTGTCAATCAAATGACATTAAATTATGAGTTTCAGAGCAGTCATCAAGTGTAGATATCACCACAATTATTTATGTATCTACAGTACTGGATAAAACAATCAGCTACAATTTTAGTTAGCATAGTTAACAAATTATTTCCTGTTATGAATGATCATTACATCAACTTAAAATTGCCAAAATGTGAGAAAAAAATAGCAAATTTTATAGTATTCAAATTCAAAAATTACCACTGGAAATTCACAAATACATGTACATGTAAGAACTAAGGTTCAAAAACCTTAAACAGACCAAAAAATTTTAAATGGCAAAAAAAGTGAATCAAATAGCATCATTTTGATCTGAATAATTGTCCATGAACTCAATGTTATGACGTTATTATATAGTAAAAACACAACTGTCAGTTTTATTTTCTTTCAAAAACAAAAGTATGTACTTCTCAGTAATGTTTTCGCTTTTTCAATTTGACTTGTTAAATCTTCATAAACCTGCATTTTATTGAGTTTTAACTTAAGCAACATTTACCATCACCCTAGTTTTCACTCCATTTCTCCAACCAACGTTGAATGGGGGGAAGACGGGTGATGTTTTTAAGGATAATTTTTTAATCGGATGCAATTATCTTCTTCTGACCGCTGGTGTATGAGTGCATTTTGGTCAGGATTGTAGTAGCTACAATCTTGGACAAAACCAGTTGAGACAACGTAATTAGCACTATCATGATTGTGATTGTAGATTTAATTTTTTCCTGTCTAGTGAGACACTTCCCTTGTGTTCTAACTTCCTCCCCCAGATCAATGTTGTTCTAAACAGTAGACAAACTCTCTAACTGGAATTTGCAACCAAGAAATCAGCATTGAACGGGAGGATGGGGAAATTTTCCACATAAACATGCAGTGCAAAAAAAGCTGATGTGATTTTGTGGTGAAATTTCTCGACAGTTTTGTCCAAGATTGTACGCCTTTCACCCTGGACTGATGGCTAGCTGGTAAGATGAATAACATTCAAGCATTTTACTAAGCCGGCAACTGGCGTTCTCCAGCAGCTACCTTTCAAATCATCACTGCCTATTTTGGAGTTTCGCATTATAAAGTTCATATGTCTACTTCTTCACATGAGCCTGCTACTTTCAAACCTAATGAAACCCCTGACATTGCAACGTTGCATGCAATTAATAAATACAGTAATTATGCTCTGTGCTTATAGTCTTTTAAAGCATTACTGTACACTACTGTTGTACTAAATTTACCTTCTGGTTCTGACAGCAACTCTTGTGCTGCCATACTAGGGATTTTAAGATTCCACGACGCGCCACCACGACGCGCCACCACGACGCGCCACCACGATGCGGCCGCCCGGAAGTAATTTTTTCGAAAATGCTCAATTGCGCATGTGCAAGCTTAGGGGCAACCGCGTCGTCTCCTTGTTGGCGACGAGGTTTTGCCAAATTCGCGTCGTCGTAGAACAACTCCTGGTCTTTCTCTCGTTTTCCGAAAATGTAAGTATTTAATCCCCCTTTACATCGATCTTGTTGTTTTATTATCATATTTGTATCTTAATTAGCGAGCATATCAGCCAATAGTTGAAGTTATTGTTTTTTAATCGAGCAGAATTATTCATCAACTGGTAAACAAACTTTCAACATGAATGATCAACAAAGCTCTCAAGCATCCGCAGTCACGAAGCTAAGTTTGTAAGTGTTGTCTCTTGTTTGTTGTTAAGTTTTAGCACTTATTCTTTCTATTTCACCAACGCTTTAACAATTTCTTTAACAACTTTAGCAAATTTGAGTAGCCTAACCATTTAAACATATCTTTATATACATGTTTCTGTGCTAACAGATCTAATAGGACACCGATGTCATGGACTCCAGAAAGGGACGTGATATTTTGTCGAGAAATACTAGTGTCGAACCTTTTCCTGATGAAGAAGTCTTCGACGGAAAGAGGGAAAGTATGGGAGGCCATTGCTGACAAGCTATCTGACATCAGAGAGCCAATATTTAGGGTGGATCAAAGGTCAGTGAGAGACCACTACAAGAAACTTTTAATTCGCTTCAAAAGGAGGATGAGGGAAGAGAAACAGGAAAGTGGAATAAGTCCTGAAAGAAGCGAATTGGATGTCTTATTGGAAGAGTTTGTTGAAAGGGAGGAAGGAGCAGAGAATGTGCAAGCAGCAGATGAAGAAAGAAAGAAAAAGGTTGAAGAGGACAAAACTGCAGCAGATGATATGAGGAGAAAGGCGATGGAGAAGCTGTCAGAAACTAAGAAAAGAAAAGGCGATGAAGAAAATGGTACAAAAAAGAAGAGAAGAAGTAATGGAAATGAGACGATTGTGTATTTAAGAGAGAAAACTGAAATGGAAATGAGAATGCGGAAAGAAGAAATGGTATTAAAGAAAACAGAGAGGGAGGAAGAAAAATTAAAGCAATTTCACCAGTTTGATGAACAAGCCAAGCAACAGAAGCAACAAAATAATATTTTTAAAACATTGATAGAACAAAACCAACAACAGCAACAGCAAATGCAGGCGATGCAGATGATGATGTTGCAACAGCAACAACAAAACCAAGCATTTATGGCACTCATTGAAAAACTTTCCAAGTGACACTTTAAAGTAAATATACAAAATCACATTATTTATATATTTATTAAGTATTTCTATGACTGTAATTTATACTATTTGATTCACCTCATACTCGTTAGTAACATTAACTATAAAGTATTTAAATACTGTTCATAATGCACTATTTATTACAATATTGCATTTTTATTTTTAAATATTGTATTTTTATAAAAAAAATTGTGTGCTTATGAACGATGAAATTTTTATTATGAAAGATTTTTTCAAATAAGATATTTTATCAGTCTAAATATTTTAATGCCCAATTTTTGGTTACATATACTATAGTGTGCTTAAACCTCTCACAAATTTAGCTGCCACTTTCCATAAGTGATTACCTCCCTTAAGCAATCACCTATGCTTGATATTTTTGGTAATCACTTACAACAGTTTCTTTAATTTTATTGATAAATCTCTTAGTCATGGTTGCATAAAATTGTTATTAATAATAATGATTAATGTTAAATATATTATTTATGTTATATATATTATCACTTTATATATATATATACATGTATATATATATATATATATATATATATAATTATCACTTTTTCTATTTTGAAACCTTTAATCATATGTTATATATTATCTCTCATAATGTATCAGTCAAATCCAAGTGTTCCCCCCCCAAGGGTGACCCCCGGCATTTCACAATTTTTTTGAAAAATGGTGCTAATTCAGCATTTTATTAGGAGTACTTGTTTCAAAACACCTCTACTAAACTCTCCATGCATTTTTGTTTTTCAACTAGACCCAACAAACTGTATCTTTCGCCTTAAACTCTTCCATAATAGAATCCAACAGGCAACATGTGCAGAGGGAGAAGGATATTGCAATTCAATTGCCTCTCCCCCAATCGCCTTTTAATAGTGCTGAGCAAAAAGATAAAAGCTCAGAATATTGAAATAATATTATATATCTAATGCCCCACCCCCAGGCAAAGATTTGTTTTCAAATGCCCCACCCCTTGGGAAGGTCCAATGGGTCAAATGCCCGGGGGGTACATAATTAGCATTTATTTTTTATAATTAGCTTATATTACTGTAAAATCAGTTGTAATTCAAGAGAGCCACAAGTTTGTTAGTGTTCCACTATTTAGTGCTACCCTCTGTAAATAAATATTCAATTATTCCAAAAATTGTTATCATTGAACTACTACTATACAGTATCAATATGGATATATGTTTGTTTTACAGGTAATTTTAATTAATTTACAAGTGAAATAATGAAACTTAATAAAAACAAATACAATCACAAAAAATGCTAACAAGTGCTGCATATTTCATGAAAATACTTGCTGAAAATATTACTTATTTACACAGGGACAAGACATCTAATTTACATTTTAATAAATTATTTATGAAACATTTTCATCAAGTTTTTGAGGATCTAATTCAAAAAATTTGGATGTTGTATTCCCATACAAACAGGTTAACGCATTTCTTAAAATTGCGCTGACAACATACATCTTGCCAACTTGGCTTAGTCCAATCTTTAGATTTTTTTTAAAATCCATAAACTTGAAATAATTTACAATGTCTCCAAAAATCCATTCAACTGCTATTCTGACACTGCTCATACTCTTGTTGTATGCTTCCATCTCTTGTGTTAAATGAATTTCCCTGAATGGTGCTTGAAGGTGGATTCTGAGTGGGTAGGCTGGGTCGCCGTAGATACACAAGGGTGTACCATTTGGAGAGAAGGCATACTGCTCCAGGTTTCCTAACAATCCAGAATCAGCCAACATTCCAGAATCATGTCTTTTTCCCTCTATTAAAATAATTTTTATTTCAATATGATTAGTTAAATCCAACTTGATACATGTTTTATTTTACAAGGACTGCACATGAAACACCAGTATATCTGATAATCTGAAATTGTTCACAGTTTATACAGCGAGCCAATTTAATTTCGCAGATAAAGTAATAAAAAATAAGTTAGTTTAACAACTGCTTACCGACTGGCCCATACAAGTTGGCGATGATTCCATTTGGCAGAGCGACTGATTGAAATTTCAAACTATGCACCCTTTTGTGTCCGTTATAAACAATTCTTTGCTTTTTATCTGGTTGACAAATGGGTCGCACCGTCCCATCTACAAACCCAAAGCAGTTTTCCAAAGCTGCTCCCTTTCTGGCAACAGCTTCGGCATTAAATCTGTAGGCTAATCAAAGCAACACACAGACCGGTCATTCCATCACAGACCGTCTCTTGATAGCATTTGAATACTTCAGGAATCTGAAAAGCTTCAGCAACAGCCATTAGGTCGTTCTTCTCAAAGCGAAACTCTGCTTTGCACTCACATTCGTCTTTACCGTTTAGATCAAATCGTGGGTAATCAATGAACTGGAAAGTTCAGATTATTAGATTTGTTCACTTCCCACAGCAAAAGAAACTCTTCCTCATCGATAAACCCATCATCTAACGCGATTAATAAATGATTTCGAGTTTCTTTATAGGAAGCCATGTTTTAATACTTTGACGTCAGCATTGTAATCAAATCTTAACTGGTCGCGCCACTCAAGACGCCGCCGGGCTGGTGCCAGTCAAACACAGCCACGACGTCCGCGTTGCGGTGGTGCGTCATGGAATCTTAAAGTCCCTACTGACACTTCCATTAGCCCTCCTCACTGCCTGTTGAATCTCATCTGCTGGTTTATCAGAGAAGATCTGTCTCAGCATGGAGACAGGTTCCGGTTCTCCAACATCTTGATTGAGGTTGCATGTGGAACTTTCAGATGGTCTAATACAATAAATAGAAAAATGTGTTTTTAAAAAAATGTAAAATAAAAGTAAAAGTAAACCATAAGGCTCAGGTATTTAGATCCTGGTTGTGACTTACCATCCTTGGTGTATTGTGTTGGTGAACAGTGGTGGAAAATGGTTAAAAATTTGAGGTTTAAGGTGTTAAGGTAATAATTATGATTGAGATTAAGGAGAAGGCTAAGGTGACAGTTGGTTTAATGTGTGGGTTGGGTGGGAATTAAGGTTGGGGTTAAGAGGGTTATAATTAGGGTTAAGGTTAGGTAATGGTTTCTTCCTTTGTTTTTATCTAATTAATTATTGAGTTTGAGAATATCATGTCACACTTGTGAAATCATAGCTCAATTATTTTATAGAAACTGCAATATTAGTAACCGAAGAGTGGGATGAGATGTGAGACAGTGTACATGATTATACAATAAAAAATAAAGATAGAATGATGAATATTACCTGAATTACTCCAAGTTTGGCTAATCCATTTCTGAGGTAGGCAATGCATGGTTGCGGCTCTTGGTCATCAAAGATACCACTGAGGATCCCTTCACTGAGAAATTGAGGAATTTTCCCATTCTGCAGAAGACTAAGGCCTACAACATCCATAAATGTATTGTATTAAAGCAATATACCATGACATACAATGTCTCTATAGTCTATAACTTTAAAATATTGATGTAGAAATTTACATGACATGTACATTTTCTATCCACAAGCCAAAATCCAAATCCAAAGGCCTGCCTGAATTATCACATTGATATTAACTGTGTGTCTGTCTGTTAGCTCAATGAGTAATATAACAAATACAATATTGCTCTTGATCAAGGAAAATTCATGTGGGGCAAGTGAAATTTAAAACATACTGCCAATGGACCCCTCTTTGGCCATGGGCCCTATCTTTGTTCCCATGTCCTTCATGGTTTACCTGGAAACCATCCATTCTCCCTATTACTACATGTATATTCATCTGTAGCCAAGTGATAGCTAATCAGGTTGCATATTTATTGTCTGTTACCAGGACCTCTGATTTCCAGGCAAACCGAGGAGGCCCTAAGAATGAGGAAGCAATGGACACCTGGTAAAAAGGTTGGTCAGCCAGGTTGACCAATTTTTTCACACCAGGCTTCAACACAGTATGTTAAATAATTGGACTACAGTGTAGCTATTGTACACCAAATGCTCAATAAGTCACTTACCCATTATAATACCAATAACTTCATACTCTTCAGCAAGATGGTCCCTTAAACCTTTTTCAAAGTATTTATCCTTGATGGCATTTAAAGCCGCCAACCTAAAGAACTCCTTTCGTGGGCCACCGTAATTTTCTGCACACTAAAATAGTAGCAAAAAAACTGTAGAAATGAGGGTGACTTTTGGGACTCATGGATAATTGACATTGTGGGTTAAATGGCTGTGGGTAAATGGTTGTGGCCAACATTTTGTTAACGTTGTATCCGGGGGGGCCTAAAATTCTCTTTGGAAAATATTCTTTACAGCTAGTGACAACAGCATTGCATCATTTGTGTATTTCCAACTGTCAAATTCCCTTACACATAGAGAAATCTCAAATGTTAGCTCTACAGTAACCACACTCAGCCAGGACCATTTGCCTCAATTCTATTCTTATGATGGTGACTTTGAAGTTGTTTATATTAATATAGTATTGATGTTGTCCTTCTTACCTCACCATAGAATTCCACTTGCAACGTTAGTCTCAGGTCTGACATTTCTTTGATTTCGTCAAAAGATGTAGCCAAGATATTATCTTTATCAACTAAAAAGAAATTTGTTGAACCCTCACAGCTCTGCGTTGGGTTGCTGATGTCAAGCTGTCTGCCCAGTACAAATTTACTCTGAAAATATCTTAGAATTTCCACTGGATTCACAATTTCATATTTGTAATACAATGCTTAGCGATGTCACAAACAAGGCTTTCAATAGGCTGTTCCATTTCAGACTCATGCATTTCAGTAGTGTCTCTTTCCTGCTCATATAAACCTTCCCCAGGTGAATGTCTTCCACCTCAGTTGAACTTTGACCCTCTTCTTGTTGAGCTTGTGGATTCAGCAGCGCTTGAGAACCACGATTTGCTTCCTGCTCTTCTTCATCTTCTGAGCTGCTTTTAACTATACGGGATTCGCAACATAGAAAAACATGCCTCCGCATGTTTCGCAGCAACACATCTTTACCACAAACATTGCACTTCTCTGCTATTTCGGATGGTGTGTCTTGGACTATAGGTTTTGTGCATAAGCTTTTTTGAATTGGCCTTAAATATATGCGAGACTGACCGCCAATATTCGCCCTCAGGCTCTTGACAGACCATGCACAGTCCAGGGTGTTCAAGTCCCTACAGTTCGCAACACAGTTCATCAACTCTACACCGCCACACTCTTTCAGTTTAGGAAACCCTATGACCTCACCTGTGCCACCATTGTTTTCCGAAGATGTGATCTTTTCAAAAACAGCTCTCTCATCGTCCTCAACTTCAAACTTTATCCGTTTAATGCCCAGACCCGCTTTCTGTAAAATTTGCTTTTCGCTAGCAGATGGAACCTTGCACGCAAGTCTATCTGCCACGCAAGTCTATCTGCCAGACATACGAATGTGACTGTCCAAGTTCTCTTTTTTTCCTTCTTCTTTACAGGCTAGCCTCTTCTTGAATTAAAAAGAAACGCTCGCTCTCTATGATTTCGGCTGCGCGGCAGACCGGAACTGCTCGATCCGCCGTCTCTCGAGGACGAGGCGCCAGAAGTCTGAGAAGAACCATCCTCTCGAGCTTCTTCACGACAAAGGTCGCGAAATCTAGCTCTGTCTCCGATGGTCGTTATGGCAAGACAGATCAATTCGTTGTCGCTCAACGACAATACAATTTTTCCATCTATTTTTTCCTTCTTAAATCGTCCAGCAACCGTTCCCAAACCTATCTTATCCAAGATGTTCTCTATCACAGAAGCGTGGTCAACAGACATATTGGAAATTACAATACATTGCGGCAACGACGACGACGTTGACTTGTCAGCGGTTCATACAAAAGAGCAGCTAGTACTTCATATAAGTAACTTATTAAGATATTTATTTATTCATTCATTCATTCATTCATTCATTCATTCATTTATTTATTTATTTATATATTTATTTATTTATTTATTTATTTATTTATTTATGTTTTGCCAACAATGTATAAACCTACACGCAGAAATACATACATAATAACATACACATATACAAACTAAAATATTCGGCGGTGGGTTACCCTTTGCTGTCCAAAAGTCGGATCAAAAAACAAAACATCTTTTCACATTCCTGGTTGCGCCCTTGGATTGCAGGCGTGTTTCACATGGTTTCACACACTCTATTTTCAGCATCAATTTCAGGCATCACATCATTTCTACATTTCACTCCCAAACATTCTAAATCATGCGATGACATTTTCCCAACAAAACCGCTGTAATTTTTTCCTGCTCGAATTCTCTACAAGGGCAAGCTTTCCATGGATGTTCGAATTTGACGCCATTTTGTAACAAGCGACAATATAGGCGATATATACCCGGGATTTTATTCTGCCGTAGGAATCCACCTAATGAAGTAAGCACCACGTAGCCAAATAACCACCACCTAACGAAGTAAGCACCACCTAATGAAATATGCACCACCTAATGAAATATGCACCACCTAATGAAGTAAGCACCACCTAATGAAGTAAGCACCACCTAACGAAGTAAGCACCACTTCATGAAGAAAGCACCACCTAATGAAGTAAGCACCACCTAACCAAATAAGCACCACCTAACGAAGTAAGCACCACCTAATGAAGTAAGCACCACCTAATGAAGAAAGTACCACCTAATGAAGTAAGCACTACCTAATGAAGTAAGCACTACCTAACGAAATAAGCACCACCTAATGAAGTAAGCACCACCTAATGAAGAAAGCACCACCTAATGAAGTAAGCACCACATAACGAAGTAAGCACCGCATATAATGAAGTAAGCACCGCAAATAACGAAGTAAGCACCGCATATAATGAAATAAGCACCGCATATAATGAAGTAAGCACCGCATACAACGATGAAAGTACCACATATAATGAGGTAAGTACCGCATATGATGAAATAAGCACCGTATATAACGATGAAAGTACCACATATAATGAAGTAAGCACCGCATATAAAGAATATTAACCACATAAGGCAGTCATGGCTTTCCATAAGTTTTAATATCTGTATCTATACTTAACATATGAATACTTATGTAGTGTTTTAGTTTGCTTATAATTTGCTTTGTAATTATTGTATTGTAATATTATTTGGAGGTCCTTCATGAAAAGCACTCTAGGGTGATGAAGCTTCCTCTTTAGATAAATAAATAAATTCATTCATTCATTCATTCATTCATTCATTCATTCATTCATTCATTCATTCATTCATTCATTCATTCATTCATTCTTAGATGAACCAGGGGTCCTTTTTGTAACATCAGTTTCAAATGCGCCCTTATTATTCAAAATTTGATAAATATTTACGATACTTTGGTAAAGCACTTGGAAAATAGTACTTTTAGCAAAATAGCAAAATCGAATAAATTCTTCATGACAATTTTTAAGAAATACAACGCCAATGTTACAAAAAGGAACCAGGCTGCGTAATCGCCCAATTTGTAACCTTTTTTCCCCGAAATACGCAAGGGCGAACGGTAGCAAGCATCCTTATCGATGTTCTTATACCCTTGTCCATCCTACACATTTGGTTAAAAAATTACGAGGAGAAATAATCTCGTGGTAATTTTGTTATACCTTTACAAGACCTGCCACTCGAAAAAAGAGCACAAATTGTTAGAGCAAAAACATTTTTCTATAATTCTTTTCTAAAATGTTTAATTTTCGCTCAAATGACTTTATATTTAGCGAGCATTTGTATCTGGCACTAGTAATGCTTCGTAGAAAGTTTTAGCATTTTACGGTAAATACTTTTATTTTTATTTGCGTTTTTATCGCAAAACGTCGTGTTACAAAAAGGAACCGGTTCCTTTTTGTAACATAAAGGTTCCTTTTCGTAACATGAAAAAAAAAAATTTCTTAAAGGACGAAATGTAAAGGTTTTATTTACGTCTCAGATGTATTTAGTTGTTTCTGACAATGTAGAAATACCCTGACTGCAGCTGTATCTTGCTTATTTTGTCATCAGAAGAAGGTTTTGATTTATTGGCTTTTTACCGCATTAGGTAAGTTACCTTACAGTTTTTCCATTTAAAATCAAATCAATATTATAATACGCACACATGTTTTCATTAAAAAAATTTTTGAAAATAATTAAAATATTTTCCCATTTTTCTCAAATCCTATTTTTCAGTTAATTTTTGTATTTTGGTCAGAAGGACCAAGTGTCCGGGTGAAAGGACTGGGAACGAGTCATTACACGTGTTCGTAATGGCGTGAATCCTCGAAGATACTTTCGTATTCAATAGGACGTTCTTTCTTCTTTTGTAAGGTAAGCCAAGTAATTTGAATAACTATGAATAATTCATGATTTGTATTTATAACTCATTCTTCCCCAGAGGTGAATAAAATCGTCTGGCGTTAGCCAGAATAAAACTTACTAAAGACCAATTCGGACAGCAAAGAGTTGGAGAAATAGTTCATAATGCAATGTTTTTACGAATTGATTTTTTTGCTATTTATAAGAATTAAAAAAAAGAGGTTGGAATCTTTAAATGAAATAGTCATCAGAGACAAAATATGTGTATTCATTTCATAAATTCTCTCGTCTTCTGACAATAAAATGAAGATTCGATTTCAATAGGTATAATCTTGTCAAATTGTCCGCTATTGAGTTTGATAAAATATGGTACTAAAGACAATTTAAAACATTTTTGATATGAACACGTTTTATATCATTTACTAGTTGAATCAAATAGAGTAAACTGCTGCAGTCTTTATAATTATTTCATGACTAATATGGAAGTTTCTCGATATAAAATAGCAACCAATAAGTTATTTTAAATATAGTAAGGTTTGATATATTGCCAAAACAGGGGGTGTGCTCATCTCCTCATGGTCAGCAGCTGACACTCAACAATTAGCATCAGTGCGCTGCTGACATTGATGGCTGGACTTTCGGCAGTCAGGGCAGTTTTTGTATATTATCAGAGTAAATCAGACAGCATGTGGAGTTGTGGACGTGTTGTTTGACTTTTGTAAGGGTAGGCCAAGACTTGAACAGCACACTGTCTATGCACGGCTGCACCACTAACCACTGGACTACACAAGAAGCTTCGGAAATGTTTGGATAAAATTGGTATTTTATGGCAGTACTGTGGTTGTTGTGCTAATAACATTTCAATCAATTTTCCTCATTCCTGTTTGGCTAATCACATCAATATTAAATTACAATTCTTTTACAAGGGGTATTAAGAAAATACCACATGTGCACCATTTTTTTAAAATACCATGGCAACATTTGATATGAATAAAGTGTCATCATGTCAGTTTTGCAGATGGAAACAATTACTGACAGTAAACAAGTCAGTTTGTTGTGAGTCGTGCTTCATTCACTGTTTCTGAACACTCAAGCAGTTAGCCATGAAGAAAGTTAAGTAAACTTTATTTAAAACAATTTAAAAATTAAATGAAGACATTACTTAAAGATGCTGTTATCAATGTCACACAGTGAAAGAACTCAACCTCTTTGATATGCTGAGTTTGATGTTAGTTTTGCTGTTTGTCAAAATTTTCCATTGTTTTACACAGTATTATTTTGGGAAAAGTTTAAATTGGTTGAAATGTTATTAAAAGGAAATACAGGTAACACTTGTTCTCAAAGAATTAATGAAAAATCACACTTGTGTTTGGTAATACCAGTCTTGCTTCACACTCGTGATATTATGAATATTATTTTTGTCAAACATGTGTGTGATTTTTCATCAATTCTTCTTGAACAGTGTTATTTCCTATACAGTACTAATATTATAGTTGCCAGATG
Organism: Corallium rubrum; assembly: GCA_964035015.1. Taxonomy (NCBI): domain Eukaryota; kingdom Metazoa; phylum Cnidaria; class Anthozoa; order Scleralcyonacea; family Coralliidae; genus Corallium; species Corallium rubrum. The sequence goes on along the minus strand of CAXIUP010000085.1, from coordinate 72,713 downwards.
AATAACTAAATCCAATAGGGATCCGTGACTGGACAATTAACAACTTTGTAAATTTATCTGATAATTTTTACTTCTTGATGCAAAATAGGACTCAGAGTAATTGACTATTCACTTCAGTTGTCCCTTAGACAGCTTTAGACTGTATTTTGACTGCCTTAACAAGCCTTTAGGCTACCTTAGCCCACCTTAGACTGCCTTAGCATGTCTTAGACTGTCTTAGACTAACTTTGGTTAGACTGTCCTACATGTAGACTACCTACAGCGTATTATAAGGCTGTCTAAGGCAGTATATGGCATGTGAAATACATGCTAAGGCAGGCTTAGATAGTCTAAGGACATCTGAGGCATGCTACGGCAGTCAAAATACAGTATAAAGCTGTGTACTGTACTGTACTGTAAGACCTGTAGTGCAAAGGGGACTGAGGAGGTCTCAGAATGTTGAATAAATTAGTTGTTTATTTTGGTTGCTCCTATATTGAGAAAGCGATTGCAGCTTGCACACACAATTGGGTTGGGTGGGGAATAGGGTGTATAATTTAACCATTGTTGAGGGCATTCTTGAGGTGTCATTTTTATTATGCAGAAAACTATTTAAATGTTGGAGATCACCATCCCATCCAACACAAGATTAATGAACCTTAATTCTCTTACAAGTATATTCACTACAGTAGTTAGATGTACAATCAAACCTCTATTAACGAACACCCCCACAGACACGCTTAGCTGTGGTGTACTGTAACTACTTAAAGTGGTTCTCCTAAAGATGTTAAATGGTACTGTAGTTAGTAATCGTGCAAAGTTTAATTTAAAAATTCATTGAAGAAAAAGGTGATATTAAATTTTATGTGTGAATTTGTATTTTAGAGCACCACCATTAAGGTGGCCAAGCTTGAGAAGAATGAGATGAGGAAGATTATGATGTCATAGACTAAATAACAACAATGACCCTTTTGTTTTTACTGAGTCTATGATGTCAAAGTTCTCCTCAACTCATTCTTCTCAAACACGTCCAATTTGCATGATGGCAGCACTGCAAACTTACAAACTTTGCACGTACTGTACTGTAAAATACAACTCTGTTTTTGAGAATCTTGAAATGAAACTTTGCACGATTACCAACTATCATAATATCTTTAAGATTATGCAGAAACACTACCAACTTTAGTGAACACTACCAAGAGAACCACTTTAACTTAAAGGACACCTATAAAGTTTCAATGGTGTCTGATACCATTGAAACTTTATAGGTGTTGACTGTACCAAGACAAAATAATGTACAGTAGGTTCTGTACCATTGACATGGTTTATAGTACGTGACTGCAGAGCAATTTTCTAGTTTACTTCCTTTTTAGAGTTAACTTATTTATATTACTTCCTTTTTGTTAGGTACTGTACAGTACATAACATGGAGGAGGACAAAGTACGTGGACCTACATGTAACAAAAATCCAGAAGCTAAGCAGGACAAAGGAGCTACATGTACACCTAAGCAAAATCCAAAGGCTAAGCAGGACAAAGTAGCTGGACCTAAAAAAGATCCGAGGGCCAAGCATGCATGTCCATTTCCTTCATGCACATCAGTGGTTGTGCATCTTCCTCGTCACATGAGGTTATCTCATAAGTGGACTAAAGAAGATACAAATGGAGTTGTCAATTCATTTAGTTTACGGAAAGTACAAAAGCGGAAAAGCGCAAAGCCTGCAAAGCGGAAAAGAAATTTCAAAAGTGTTACATGCCCAGTTCCAAATTGTCTTTCCGTAGTCAAAAGAATCCACAATCATCTTACAGATGTTCACAAGTTCAAACATGAAAGTAAACAATATAAGAGGTACTTAGCCACTGCTCAATTACATGAAGCTACATGTATTACTGTATCTTCGGAATCTTCCATGTCTGATGACACGTCAACAGAAAGCCTTGATGAAACTATCTTGGAAAGGAAAATCAAGCAAGTGTCAAGAGGTCCCAGCAATATCCTGGTATATTTAAGAAAGTTTACACCAGCAGTGAAGGTGATATGACTCCTGAAGATGACAACCAACAAGCTAATAGTCAACCTGCAGAAAAAAGAAAACAGTCATCAAAACATCCAAGTATATTTAAAAAAGAATCTGATGATGAATACAGCGAGGATAATCCAGAATATCAAGAGGGAGATTTATTATTCAAAGACACTCCAGCAATGTCATCATCATCACCACCAACCAAAGCATATGCCAACAAACAAAGTCTTGAATGCAACAATGGATCAGACAGTGAAGAAAGTCCTTCTGAAGGAACTTCTGGAGAAGATTTTGATTTTGACACTGATGACAAACACTATGACTCACAAGATAATCTTCCACTACAACTATCAAACAGTGCAATTTTTAAGAGTTTTGAGTGGTTGCAAGGCCCTGATGGTGGTCGGAAAGATCAAAAGTGTGCACAGCAGTGTTCTCGACAGGTTCAGCTGGTTGCTGCAGCCATTCATCCGGAACATCCAAGTGTTCTGGACCTGTTTGACCGGACAACATTAAGGGATGCCTGGTTGGTGGAATTTGAAAAGCAGAAGCAGCCAGGAACTGTAAAATCGTACCTTGGTTCCCTTGCTCTATTCTATTTGTTTCTAAAATGCGAACAAATGGATGAAGTGGTTGGCGTTTCATCCCAACAACTCGGAATTCTGGCTGACCAAATGAAGCAGTGGAGCAAATCATGCAAGAATCTTGTCAAAGAAAGATTCTGGGAGAAACGAATGGAGGTCCTATCCAAACTCAAAACTCCTGAACACGTACAAGAATTTGATTGCTCCAGAGTGGCAAGAGATGCGGTAAGGTTACTTGGAGAGTACCAGAATGTCTCACCTGAGAAAGTGCCTACCCATCAGGAATATACAACTGTTAGAGACTACCTTCTAACCCTGTTGTGTATCAATAATGGAAGTCGGTCAGGCTCACTTACAAATATGACCTTAGCAGATTATAGGAAGGCTCACAGAGATGAAGAGGAGTTTGTAGTAAAAGTAAAGAGACATAAAACATTTTCTACTCATGGACCAGCTCATATGGTAATGTATTCAACCATTTATACGTGGGTTGGCATATTCATTACACAGTTTCGAAACAAGCTTGGAGATGTCGACAAAGCTGACAAGTCTACTGTGTTCATCACTTGGAATCTTCGACCAATGGACTCTTCACACATTGGCAAACAGATTGGTTCCTGTTGGGGCAAGGTGTTCGTCAAAGAAGCCGCCGGGGGTGGTGCTACTGCTTTTCGCAAAGCAGCTGTTTCTGCAGTGCAAGAGAAGGATGACCAAGGGAGAGAAAATTTAGCCAGCTTAATGGATCATCACAAAGGGACTGCTGATCGTTATTATGTGCTGCAAAATAAGTCAAAGCGAGCAGCAATTGCATCACGTAGTCTATCAAATATTATGCATTCTAAAGAGCCTACATGTAAAACACAGAGTACATGTACCATTACAAGACTGCCAGCAGCTGTCAAACAATGGACAGATGAACAAGTGCAGATTATAAACTCTCTCTTTGCCAAGGAAATCAAAGAAAAAAATATTACATTGAAAAGAGTACAAGAGCTCACCAAAGATCATCCAGTTCTAAGTAAATTCGAAGCCAGGAGAATTTGTGACAAGATCAGGTATATAATTTGCAGTGTTCCTGATACGACACCAGTGCCACCACTTCCACAAGAAGTTGAAACATCGGAAGATCGGTTGAAGCGTTTTGGCATTCTGCAGGATGATGTTGGTCACCCTTCTACTGACAGAAAGAGAAAGCAGAACGCTAAAGCTACATCTAGTGAGTATACACCAAGCCTATTTTCAGCTGCTACATGTAAGTCATCAACCTCCAATGCAACTGGAAAATTGTTTGACGAAAAAGAAACAGACGTTTTCAGGATTGTCTTCCTTGAACTTATTCAAGGCCAACAATCAATAAAGAGGGAAGTAGTGATGAAAAAGATGGACCATCCCCATTTGAAGCATCTCACAAAGAAATTTAGTCCATTGCAACTGTGTGACAAAGTTCGGACTGAAAGAAAGATTTACCAGCGTCAGTAAGGGCATGTTTTTTTGAATAAGATGTAGGTAATTGAACTGACACTGGGGTTATACAATTAATAATCAGTTCATGTAAAAGATCTGACTGACTTTGACTTACATACATTTCGACCTATAAATATTTTGGGAACGAACAAAGTCAGTATAATTATCTATTTTGTGTGAATGCCAATGGTTGTATTTTGATTTACTGTTCGCTGACAGTTGCATTGTTTATTGATCAACCAAAACACAGTACAAGTGTGTGCCTGCATACAGGTTAGCCATGCAGCAGCATTTTTGTTTTGATGCAGCAGACGACATTGATATAGGATTTTTTGACAATAATTGTTTTTGTTTATTAAGAGTTTAGTTTTAGTGTAAGTTAAGAGTTTTAACATGTACTGTTTAGCACAACAATTACTTGTAAGAGTGAGATGAATTAACCTACATGTATGTGCATTTGTTAATTATCATAATTATATTCACAGGGAATTATAGTTAGTATCATTAATACAAGGCCAAATCATAAAACATACATGGATGGCATGTATTGATGATAATGTTAGCTGTAACTTGACTTTTGCCATGGCATGACAATACACTGTATTGTATATTTTTAGCCCTTGCTGTGTGTGGGCTCAAATGTTACATCTCAGACCACATCATGAATAACACACATGCCTGTCAAATGTCATGTTATTCTCTTAAATTAGTAACATTTCAATCAATTTTTCTCATTCTTGACTGGCTAATAATAGCAGTATCAAACTCAATTTTTAAAATAAATGAATAAATACACTGTACCTTAAAATCACCCAGGTTAAAATCAGCAGCTGTGTACTTTTGTAGTACTTTTTCAACATTATCAAGAATATTTAAAATTGACTGAAATGTTATTAAAAGGAGATAACACTTCTCAAAAAAATTAATGAAAAATGTCTTTAAAATTTGACTGGAAAAATATCTTTAATATCATGTGTGCTTTGTACAGTGTACAGTGTACAGTGTACAGTGTACAGTGTACAGTGTACAGTGTACAGTGTACAGTGTACAGTGTACAGTACAGGTACATGTTATATTGAAAATAGTGGGTTTTTATACTTTTCGTGTATTAATTAAGTAAATACATCCTACTGTATCTTGGCAAATAAAAACTATTGAAAGTGGCCCTATATTTTAAGAAGCGACCATACTTTAATTTTATCTATTCCGTAGTATTTCTGTAAGCCAATTGCTTAAAACATTTTTGTACAGAACGAGATTGTGTAACGAAAGGCTGTTCATAAGCCTTTGACCTTGTGTTATGGTTTGAATATTACAATATTGATGGAGTTGTATTTTGTCGTTTTGTGTTATTGTTTTCATGATTTTGAATCTTATTGAAATTTTTTACTAAATTTAATTTCTGACATTTCTATAATATTAGTTGGAATGGCAATATTTAAACAGCAAGTTGCAAAGGTTTTATTTAGGTCTCAGATGTATTTAGTTGTTTCTGACAATGTAGAAATACCCTGACTGCAGCTGTATCTTGCTTATTTTGTCATCAGAAGAAGTTTTTGATTTATTGGCTTTTTACCACATTAGGTAAGCTAACTTACAGTTTTCCCATTTAAAATCAAAACAATATTATAATACGCACACAGGTTTTCATTAAAATTTTTTTTGAAAATAATTAAAATATTTTCCCATTTTTCTCAAATCCTATTTTTCAGTTAATTTTTGCATTTTGGTCAGAAGGACCAAGTGTCCGAGCGAAAGGACTGGGACCACTGATCTCAAATAATAGACTCATTATACTGGATAGAGCATCCGGTGCTCGCTGTGAAGTCGGAATATATTAGCGGCGGCCATTTCAGGTGGGACCCACTTGGTTTTCATAGAGCCACTTTTAAGTTATCCCATAGCGACAGGTACATGTCACAAAAATGTAGCTGGTTTTCGTTAAAAATCCAATCATTTAAAGCGAAAACCAGAGCAGAAAACTATGATTCAGCAATAATGTGGGTCCCACCGGATATGGCCGCCGCGAGATTTTTAGCCTCACTTCCGACTTCAATTTTTGCCACGCGAGAAACAATAGATGCTCTATCCAGTATAATGAGTATATTATTTGAGATCAGTGACTGGGACGAGTCATTTTCCGCCATGTTTTTGTGTGACATTTCAGAAGACACGTTTATGTTCTTTAGAAAACCAAGGGAATTTCCTATTATTTCTGAGGATTACTTTAATATTTGGACGCTCTGATTGCTTTTTATTATCTTCCATTCAAGGTAAGCTAAATATTTGTGAATAACTATGAATAACTCGTGAATGAAATGAAGGTAATAGGTGAAAATTATTGGCTCTGTTATTAACTACTGTAGACTGCATCTGACAGTCTTTTAATACATCTTATTTGAGGCAATTTACTATTATATTTCTACAATTTGATCATTATGTACAGAAGGAGAGAATTGAAGAGTTATGGTTTAATGGTCAATGCAATTAAATTATCAGTTACATGCAGGAATCAGTCAGAAGTTTTGATAATTATACTACTGTAGAAGCAGAACATGTTAATAATTTAATTTAAATCATTAACCCTTTGAGGCCTGGACCTCTCCCTGTGCTGAATAAAATCGTCTGGCATTAGCCAGAATAAAATACTAAAGACTTGTCTTCAGGCTTCAAAGGGTTGACATGTTCTGCTTTTATGGTAGTATAATTTTAACATGGTAGTATAATTTTAACATAGTAGTACATTACAGTTGTTCAGTAGTACATCACAGATCTGAACGCATGCACAATATGCTTTATTTTGAACTTTACTTGTCGGATATTTTCAATAATCAGTACAAGGTCTGACATTATCACTCAGTTAGTATTAATAGATCATTGAGACATCAAAGCCCAAACACTTACGAAGGCTGCCACAGTGCTGTAATTATAGAATGGGAAGATTAAATGTGGTTACTGAACTGATGAACTTGTGGTCATGATTGAATTTAAGTCACTCAATTTGTAGTTTTCATTTTCTGTTTTGAATCAGACTGGATGTGTATTGAAGCATGTTTAGGGTTTAGGTGTAGGTATAGGTTCTGTCAAATATCGAAACTATCTTCTAAACTTTAATCATTTGAGAGATTGAAAGACTGAAGATGTTGACAACGATGTGTGTTCAGACAAAAAACATCAGTAATGAATAAATTTTCCACACCAGTTGAGTTTTCTTACTGACCTTTTGGTTAAAACTCAAAAGACTAAACAATGTCAAAATAAATGGTAAACTGCGCATGCATTATGTTAATGTCAGATCTATAACCATTGAACCTAAAGATCAAGTGATCCTCTGTACTGTACTGTACTGCACTGCACTGCACTGCACTGCACTGCACTGCACTGCACTGCACTGCACTGCACTGCACTGCACTGCACTGCACTGCACTGCACTGCACTACACTGCATTATACTGCAGTGTACTGCACTGTACCATACTGCAGTGTACTGCATTGTACTGCACTGTACTGCACTGTGCTGTCCTGTCCTGTCCTGTACTGCACTGTGCGCACTGTACTGTACTCTACTGTACTCCACTCCACTCCACTCCACTCCACTCCCCTCCCCTCCCCTCCACTCCCCTCCCCTCCCCTCCCCCCTCCCTCCACTCCCCTCCCCTCCCCTCCCCTCCCCTCCCCTCCCCTCCCCTCCCCTCTATGCCATCTTCAGTACAGACAAACGGTTAACTAATTTACAAATGGATACGAGTGTCTTTATATATACAGTGAATAAAGGATTATAAAATTCAAATTCAAACTTGGTTATATGTATATGCTAATTAAAGAGTAGAACTCATGCAATGGAATTTACTTTAATAAGATAAATTATAAGTGTAAACAGATTATAATTACAGGGTATGTTAATAAAACAAGCTGAGAAATAAACATAAAAATAGTGATTTGAAATTATAAGCTGAATATAGTGTTGAAATGGTGGACTTGAATATTGAGTTCAGGTTTAATTTTTTTAATGTGTAAAGCTTCTAGAGCAGCTTCTAGCAGCTTCTAAAGCTGCTAGTTTCCAAAATGATCTTAAAAAGCTCATCTTTACACTTAAACGCAATTCGTTTCCTTCTCATATCATTAATAACGCTGTCAAAAAGTATAACGATGACACCATTTCTGCCAAACAAAACTCGCCTAAACAAAATTCCTCCAAACAAAATATTCGTTACTTTAAACTGCCATATATTGGATTCAATTCGATACTTACGCAACACAGATTAAAACATCTCAAACGTTTTTGCACTGACCTAGAATTTAAACTGATTTTTACTTCGTACAAAATCAAAAACCTTTTTAGTTTCAGAGATCCTATTCCTCGTGAACTTAAGTCTTTTGTGGTGTATCAATTTACATGTGCGGGATGTAATTCTCGTTATATTGGCGAAACTACTCGTCATCTCACCACTAGGATTAAGGAACACGTCTTAACGGACAAAAATTCGCATATCTTTAAACATTTTCAAAAATCCCCGACTTGTGAAAATCAATACTCTCCATCTTGCTTTAAAATTTTAGATTCTGCTCGGTCGGTTTTTCGCCTAAAACTTAAAGAAGCTTTACACATTAAAAAAATTAAACCTGAACTCAATATTCAAGTCCACCATTTCAACACTATATTCAGCTTATAATTTCAAATCACTATTTTTATGTTTATTTCTCAGCTTGTTTTATTAACATACCCTGTAATTATAATCTGTTTACACTTATAGTTTATCTTATTAAAGTAAATTCCATTGCATGAGTTCTACTCTTTAATTAGCATATAACCAACTGAACTTTTAGGTATTTCAGTAATTTTGCCCGTTGTAATTTTGAATCTAAGTTTGAATTTGAATTTTATAATCCTTTATTCACTGTATATATAAAGACACTCGTATCCATTTGTAAATTAGTTAACCGTTTATCTGTACTGAAGATGGCATAAGTTTTGCCGAAACATGTCTACAATTAAAAAATTTGTCGTGTATTTGAAGTTTATCATAGCTTTGGTGCTTGTAAGAACTCTTTACTTCATTTCTACACTCTGCACTCTAGTTTCTACACTCTGCACTCTAGTTTCTACACTCCGCACTCTAGTTTCTACACTCTGCACTCTAGTTTCTACACTCTGCACTCTAGTTTCTACACTATGCACTCTAGTTTCTACACTCTGCACTCTAGTTTCTACACTCTGCACTCTAGCTTCTACACTCTGCACTCTAGTTTCTACACTCTGCACTCTAGTTTCTACACTCTGCACTTTACTTTCTACACTCTGCACTTTACTTTCTACACTCTGCACTCTAGTTTCTACACTCTGCACTCTACTCTCCACACTCTACACTTTACTTTCTACACTCTGCACTCTAGTTTCTACACTCTACACTCTACACTCTACACTCTACACTCTACACTCTACACTCTACACTCTACACTCTACACTCTACACTCTACACTCTACACTCTACACTCTACACTCTACACTCTACACTCTACACTCTACACTCTACACTCTACACTCCACACTCTGCACTTTACTTTCTACACTCTGCACTTTACTTTCTATACTCTGCACTCTAGTTTCTACACTCTTTACTTCATCTTTGCACTCTGCACTCTAGTTTCTACACTCTTTACTTCATTTCTACACTCTGCAGTTTACTTTCTACATTCTGCACTTCATTTGTACACTCTGTACTGCATTTCTGTACTCTGCACTTTACTTTCTACACTCTGCACTCTAGTTTCTACACTCTTTACTTCATTTCTACACTCTGCACTCTAGTTTCTACACTCTGCACTCTAGTTTCTACACTCTGCACTCTAGTTTCTACACTCTGCACTCTACTTTCTACACTCTGCACTCTACTTTCTACACTCTGCACTCTAGTTTCTACACTCTGCACTTTACTTTCTACACTCTGCACTTTACTTTCTACACTCTGCACTCTAGTTTCTACACTCCACACTCTGCACTTTACTTTCTACACTCTGCACTTTACTTTCTACACTCTGCACTTTACTTTCTACACTCTACACTCTGCACTCTAGTTTCTACATTCTTTACTTCATCTTTGCACTCTGCACTCTAGTTTCTACACTCTTTACTTCATTTCTACACTCTGCAGTTTACTTTCTACATTCTGCACTTCATTTGTACACTCTGTACTGCATTTCTATACTCTGCACTTTACTTTCTACACTGTGCACTCTAGTTTCTACACTCTGCACTCTAGTTTCTACACTCTGCACTCTACTTTCTACACTCTGCACTCTACTTTCTACACTCTGCACTCTAGTTTCTACACTCTGCACTTTACTTTCTACACTCTGCACTTTACTTTCTACACTCTGCACTCTAGTTTCTACACTCCACACTCCACACTCTGCACTTTACTTTCTACACTCTGCACTTTACTTTCTACACTCTGCACTTTACTTTCTACACTCTACACTCTGCACTCTAGTTTCTACATTCTTTACTTCATCTTTGCACTCTGCACTCTAGTTTCTACACTCTTTACTTCATTTCTACACTCTGCAGTTTACTTTCTACATTCTGCACTTCATTTGTACACTCTGTACTGCATTTCTATACTCTGCACTTTACTTTCTACACTCTGCACTCTAGTTTCTACACTCTGCACTCTAGTTTCTACACTCCGCACTCTAGTTTCTACACTCTGCACTCTAGTTTCTACACTCTGCACTCTAGTTTCTACACTCTGCACTCTAGTTTCTACACTCTGCACTCTAGTTTCTACACTCTAGTTTCTACACTCTGCACTCTAGTTTCTATACTCTGCACTCTAGTTTCTACACTCTGCACTCTAGTTTCTACACTCTGCACTCTAGTTTCTACACTCTGCACTCTACTTTCTACACTCTGCACTCTAGTTTCTACACTCTGCACTTTACTTTCTACACTCTGCACTTTACTTTCTACACTCTGCACTCTAGTTTCTACACTCTGCACTCTACTCTCCACACTCTGCACTTTACTTTCTACACTCTGCACTCTAGTTTCTACACTCTACACTCCACACCTTACTTTCTACACTCTGCACTTTACTTTCTATACTCTGCACTCTAGTTTCTACACTCTTTACTTCATCTTTGCACTCTGCACTCTAGTTTCTACACTCTTTACTTCATTTCTACACTCTGCAGTTTACTTTCTACATTCTGCACTTCATTTGTACACTCTGTACTGCATTTCTGTACTCTGCACTTTACTTTCTACACTCTGCACTCTAGTTTCTACACTCTTTACTTCATTTCTACACTCTGCACTCTAGTTTCTACACTCTGCACTCTAGTTTCTACACTCTACACTCTGCACTCTAGTTTCTACACTCTGCACTCTACTTTCTACACTCTGCGCTCTACTTTCTACACTCTGCACTCTAGTTTCTACACTCTGCACTTTACTTTCTACACTCTGCACTTTACTTTCTACACTCTGCACTCTAGTTTCTACACTCCACACTCTACACTCCACACTTTACTTTCTACACTCTGCACTTTACTTTCTACACTCTGCACTCTAGTTTCTACACTCTTTACTTCATCTTTGCACTCTGCACTCTAGTTTCTACACTCTGCAGTTTACTTTCTACATTCTGCACTTCATTTGTACACTCTGTACTGCATTTCTATACTCTGCACTTTACTTTCTACACTCTGCACTCTAGTTTCTACACTCTTTACTTCATTTCTACACTGGACTTTACTTTCTACACTCCGACTCTTCTAAGAACTACAGTTACGTACTGCATGAAATAGTCTAACTCAAACAGCTTGTTACAAAAAGGAACCCATGTTACAAAAAGGAACCATGCTATGTTACAAAAAGGAACCCATGTTACATAAAGGAACCATGCTATGTTACAAAAAGGAACCCATGTTACAAAAAGGAACCCGATGTTACAAAAAGGAACCTCTAATGTTACAAAAAGGAACCATGCTATATATAAATATTACCAGGGTTAAGTCACGTTGGCCTGAAAAACAGAGAAAAATCTTCTCGACGTTTCGAGTGAAGGCCCTTCGTCAGGAGAAATAGTAGTGTTATACTATAATAAATATTTTTCATGTGTTGGAGCCTGGGTACTAGTTATTAACCAATCAGATTGCAGTATTTTTGTAGGGAATCAATCAGCGACGAGCACGCATAAATTATTCGATCATTTTGGACGGGGAGGTCCAGAAAGTGGGTGTTGGCTCATTTCATTTGCATGTATTCAGGGGGAGGGTTTTTTTTATTTGTGGGGCGGGTGTGTGGTTTGTTGTTTTGGGGGGTGTTGTGTGTGTTTTTTGTTCTGCGTGTAAGTGTTGTGTGTGTTTGCTGATATTTTTGTTGAAAAATGTGAGAATATATGTGGGAAGAGTTCGCGAGTGCCATGTGGGACGGTGAAAGACGTCTGCTGCGCATGCGTTGGTTTTGCTCGTGTACGTTTCTTGGACGTCCATCGTTGTTGTTTTTTAAATCGTTTTTTTCTTTTTTCTTTATCGCTTAGTCAGCGTGAAAAGAAAGAAAAGAAGAGAACGAAGGAGGAGGCGAGCCGGAAGTTACAGCCTCGATAGCCGGGTGCGAAGTGAACGTGAAATTTTATACGCGAATGTTTTAATGATTTTTTTTGTTTTTTCCCCCCACCCTTTCACGGTGAGATTTTTTTATTTTTTTTATTTTTTTTCACCGGATGTAAAAAAATAAAAAAAACTATTTCTAGATTTTTATTTTTCTAATTAGCATAATATTTTTTTTCACCGAATCACCGTATATGGTCATTTTTGGGTTTTGTTATTTTTTCCCCCTTCCTAGCGACTGATAAAAAAAAAATTGGGGATTTTTTATTTTATTTTATTTTGGGGAAAAAAACACCATTTAAGTAGCGTATTTTTTTTGTTAAGTAAAAAAATGTCTCGTGAAGAAATGATACGGTTGGAACAAATAAGAGCTGACCGCGCGGGTAGATTTATGGAACCCTTAATTTTACATGATTGGCAGTTGATGAGAGCTCAAAATGAAAAAAAAGGTCTAAAATCATCCTTGACACGGACTATACATATGCTGGTGAGTTAAGCAAAAAGGTGCTCGCGCGTGCGTATATGCGGGTATGTGAGGTATTTTACTCCTTTTTTCTATTATTTTGTTATTTTGTTGTTTTTTTAAAAATTTTTTACTGAATTTACGTATTTTTTTACACATATTGTTGTTTTTCTCTCTACTTTTTCTAATTAATTCAATAATTAATTAATAAAACGTGCACTTATAAATTCAACGCACCCACACACTAAAGTAAAATTATGCTTCAAGATGAATCTTTGGAAAATATTAATATATTTTATGGGGTTTATTTTATTTTTTACGGTTGTTTCACCACATCAAGCTGCAGATGTTAGCCAACCACCGAGCGAAGCAGATTGTTGTTATTGCGATTATTCCGATAAGCGTGTTTATCGGTTGAAAGATAAAGATGGTGGGGATGTTTATCATTGTGAAGAGAAGAAAAAAGAAGAAAGAAGTGATCGTGGGAGAAAAATAAACTAGCAAACATTTATTATTTTTGATAATAACTGTTCCACATAGTAAAAGACTTTACTAGTTCTTAAATGTTTGTAGATTGAAACTTGATATGATCGTAGTGTAAACTTGTTTTTTTACCTTTTGCAAAGTTCATTAATATTTTCAAACGTTGTCAGTTTTTTAAATATTCTCTCAAATGATTTTTGACAAGCGAATTCTAGCGAAGGAAAACTGCTTGCAGGTCGAAGCAGATATTCTTTTAATGTACGGGTCAATAAAGCTTCGTCATGTAATTTAAACTGCTCATCTGATGTCGCGTGCTCTAGACAGGCTGGAAATACACAGCATTGCTCTGAGGTGCAATTAACTACAGTCACTCCACAAACTTCACTTTCATTACCACATTTTCTCGCACTACATTTTTTGTCGAATTCACTTAATGTCGATATTTCCCATAGTTTCACAGCAGCATCTTTAATATGAAATAATATATCCTCGTTGGTTTCCACCATTATCCCTTGTTTACGTATCCCGTGTTTTAAGAATAGCATAGTATCCGCTCCCACACTAGTTTCCTCCTCGCCCATCTCTTGCGTAAACAGAAAAAAATCCTTCACGCTTATATCAACAACGGAACTTCTGTTATTGACATAAATCCCACGAAGTTTTAAGAGGTTTTTTCCCCTTTCAAATGTAAATTCAACAACGGAGCTTCTGTTATTGACATAGTCAAAATCCCACGGTATTCTAAGTCAACGCCGGAACTTCCTGTTTGACTCACCCAAATTCCTACGATTTTTTTCCGATTTTAATTTTTTTTCTCAATTCTACTTGCGAACTTCTGTTATTGACATAGTCAAAATCCCACGGTATTCTAAGTCAACACCGGAACTTCCTGTTTGACTTACTCAAATTCCTACCATTTTTTTCCGATTTTTAATTTTTTTTCCTCAATTCTGCCTGCGTCAAAACAAATAAACGACCCTATATGGAGAAAAATCAATTTTTGTTTATTTTGAAATATTTTCGAATATAAAAGAGTAAAAAAATGATTTTTTTCACTTTTTAAAAAATGTCGACACAGGGAGATATAGCTAAATTTATCAGCGAGAACTCTGTTGACATAGATGTGTTAATAAGGATTAACAACGATCGAATTGAGAGAGAACGCATTGCGAAGCTCGAGGAAGAACGACTTGCTGCTGTTGAGGAAGAACGAAGGAAAGCTGCTGTTGAGGAAGAACGAAGGAAAGCTGCAGCAGAAGAAGAAGAACGAAGGAAAGCTGCAGTGGAAGAAGAACGAAGGAAAGCTGTGGAGGCACGAAGGCTAGCTCGTGAGCTGGAGGGGAAAAAACGGTTAGAAGAAGAACGTGTTTGACCCAAGAAAGGGAGATGTTGAAACGTGAGATCGAGGAAAAGAAAAAAGAGATGCTAGCCGGGTTTTATAAAGAGATGGATGCCGGTAATACGTCGCTCTCACCACTGCCTGAAGATGAATTTCCCCATATATTTACACAACCAATCGAGAACTCAGGTGCATTAATGCCTGGGTCCAACATCAGTTAGGTCCCAGTTTCCCTTGTTTCAATACGCGAATTTTGTCGTCGCTTTTGGGACATTTTATGCGAATATCCGAAACAAGATGGAGTTTGTAATACTTGAAAGGAGCGGTTCGTCGGGTTCGAGCAGTATTTTCGTTGCATTTGTTGTCTATACAGTAGAGTGGAAAACGACGAATCATTGGGAGGAAGTCTTCAAATCTCTTTAAGGTATGCAATATATTTTATCCGTTGGAAACGATCTTCTTTCTGGTATAATATTTGTCTATTGCATAATGCTATTTCCTATCCAACCGAGGACTGATAATTTTATATCGATTATTTGCGTTTAATAATTATTATAGTAAGATAGTATAGTTTAAATTTCCATTTGCGAAGTAATTTTGTCATGGAAATACTACAATGAAACAACACACAACAGTGAGGACAAACGCTTATACGGTCTGTCCCCACGAAGATTTAAATGTTTATTCAGTTTCCCTTTTCTATTTTATTTACAAACAATGAGATGGATAGTATTAAATTGCCATATCCAAAAAGAACTTCTCGCGAATATTGTATATTCTTGGATTTTATGTAAGTGCTTTTTGTCATTACATATACTGGTAATTATTACAACCTTTGCTGAATTATTAGAATTTACAGATTACAACTTAAATTATATACCTGCGGCTGTACCACCGATTTTGTGTAGACCATTGTATGGTTTATTTCAGTTGAATTTATATTGTTCCATCATTATGTACCATTATAGTTTTAAATTTATTTCACAGTAAAGCTTGAGCTACTGTAGCTGTCAACTGCTTAACTGCTATGCATAAATGTGTTGTATATACATGGTTCTTATAATTGTTCCTCACTTGAAGTATTTTATCATGATATATTATTATTTCCTGGGTTAATTAACAGCATAGCTTGAACTAGCTGCCGAAAGACATGAAAATCTTGACAGCCCACTGCCCAAAGACATGAACATCTTGACAATTTTGAAGTTCTCGCTATTGCTGTATATACTTATGGTTTTATTTTTACTCAAAATATTTTCATTATGATATGTAGAGTACTGCACTGTATTGATTACACAGTATAAGCTTGAACTAGCTGCCGAAAGACATGAAAATCTTGACAGCCCACTGCCCAAAGACGTGAACATCTTGACAATTTTGAAGTTCTCACTATTGCTGTATATACATTTATGGTTTTATTTTTACTCAAAATATTGTCATTATGCACAGTACTGCACTGAATTAATTTATACTGTACACAGTATAAGCTTGAACTAGCTGCCGAAAGACATGAAAATCTTGACAGCCCACTGCCCAAAGACGTGAACATCTTGACAATTTTGAAGTTCTCGCTATTGCTGTATACAGTATACATTTACGGTTTTATATTTACTCAAAATATTGTCATTATGTACTGTACTGTATAATTACACAGTAAAGCTTGAACTAGCTGCCAAAAGACATGGAAATCTTGACAGCCGCTGACCAAAGACGTGAACATCTTGACAACTTTGAAGTTCTTGCTATTGCTGTGAATTTACTGTTTATACTTACTGTACTTTATTGTATGACTGTATTTACCAGTTCTTAATAATTACCAAATAATTATTTAATTTTACATGTACAGTACTATAATACAGCAGTTTAAAATTCATTGTGTCCACTACATTTCCTATTTATTTAACTTTATTTTAGTTTATAGTATAACTAAAGATATATTATAAATACTGATTATTAATTTATTATTCCAACATATTATTTGTTTTCTTAATTAGGTTTTGGTCATATGTGGTTGGAAACCTGTTAAAAGTCTTAACAGTGTTGGTCTTTTGCATGCATTTGGGTTAATTGATAAGTTGCCAATGGACAGAAGAAACTCATTTTGTATTGCTTTGCCAATTGTGCCAATGACTTTACCAAGAGAGTACACATCACTTGCTTTGCTAGGAGGATGGCCTGTCAATACTTCAGGTGCAATATGTGAGTAAATACTTGAATACTTCTTTCCAATTAAATTCTCTGTTTTTCTCACTTTTCCAAAATCGATAAGGTACCCCTTTTTCTTGCAGACTAGAACATTGTTAGTTTTGATGTCACAATGCAAATACCCCTTTTGATGAAGATGATCAAGTGCATCAGTGATGTCATAACACACACGGAACCAATCCTTGTCAGACATGGTCAAAACAATTTCCTTGAACTTGGCTTCAAAAAGTAGGCTATGAACAGTCAAGGATTCCATGCCATGTCTAAGAAATTCCATTATGATAGCGAAGGGTTTGCTACTGACCTGAACCCCTAAAAAATGAGGCACACATCTATGGGAGAAAAGTTGCATGTAATATGCTTCTTGGTAAACATCTGCCAAATCACTGTTGTGGAGCTCTTTCACCACCACCGGTATTCTCAACCGCAAAAATGTCTTCATGGAACATTTGCCATAACTCCCAGATCCAATTATTTTACCACCAGTTACTGGATCCTCCAGCTCTTCAGGCATGATTTGTGAAACTGGAAACTTGCTAAGATTTTGTTGAAAAATCAAGGTCTGTCAAATAAAGGAAGAAGTTTATTGTTTAAAATATCTGAATAAAATTCTAACATTTTACTGTGTATGCTGCATATTGCAATGATAGCCAAGGGCCTATCATGTGGGGAGGGGGAGGATGTGATTTGCTGGTTAATATCAGTACTGAGAAATTATGGTAGCAGGTAGTTGGTTATTAGGGATATTTACATACTGGTAATAACACATGCACACTGATTGGAGGCCAGTTCACTGGCTTGCTTTGAACAATAATATTGTACAGGTATTTTTTTACTTTTCATTTTACAAATTATGAATACTGTAATATGTCATTAAAATTTGGTATCAGTTCATTAGCTTTTTATGGGCATTTTTCATTACCAGCAGAGCAGCTATCTACATTATAGCTGATGTATGTATTGATTCTTTATTTCTTACCACATATATTTCAGATAAAATTCTGAAAAAACAATGCATTAAGAGAAAAGCAAGGGCCCTCTACACCTCTGGATACCCATCCATTTTGTATAAAATACCAGTAATAGGTCTTCCAATGAATTTCACTGAAAACTACATATATACCTTAAAGTTGGTTGGTAAACTTGAACAATTAGGTATATTGAGATCAATATACCTAATTGTATACCGGTTAGTTCCCCACCACCTGTACAATAAAATGTTTATATTTGTACTAAATTATTTACTGATGGGGTGATGCTCTAAATATGGTATATGACATTTTATTAAAAAATACATTACAGTGTAGCCTGTGTATCCTCTTACCGTTTCTTTCTTCTTATCTAGCAAATGACTTTTCATTTCTTTGTTTTGTTGAGCGCCCTTCTTCCACAACGGGTAATATTTTGAAGCAAGCTGCTTGGCCTTCTTATGATTTTCCGTGGCGTTTCGTTCTGCGTGCAAAGCATTTTCCAACTCTTCGTTATATTTCAACGTTCGGTTCGTTCTTCGATCCTCGCGTCTTTTGCCCCTCTGCTTTTTCTTTCTCAAGTTTCGCATCAAACGTTTTCCTTCGATAGATCGTGCCATGTTTGCCAGCAGCGCACAAGCTCTGAAATTTGCGCGGGCTTAAGCGCGATATTATTATACTTCCATATTTGGACACGTTTACCATGTTTGTTGTGCTAATTATTCCTACAATAGATCGAGGAGTACTGGATCGAGCAAGTTGCCAAGGGTAACGAAATGCTCGGGCTTTTAAAGTCTTTGCAACCGTCAACTGCCAACTGCCGTATAAAATGGAATATGGTTTCAGAATCCTTCCATTAGACGAGAAGTATTAAAGCTCTTTGGAATATTATGTGTTTTCATGAAACGGACAGTATATACATTACGGAATATATCATATCTACAGTATTTACATTAGTGTACACGATCGACGTGATCGGCAAGTGGAGACTGGAGAGTGCTGTTCAACAGTTCAAGGAACAATTGCTGCCTTCACGTAAACTTATACTGTTGGTTTCTATAAACAAAGTCTAATGGAACTAGCTTGATTATTAGTACATGTTTGTCGGTGGTTTTAAAGACGTTAAAAACATTTGCTCTTTCTGAGACAGGCAACTCAACAGTTTTAAACTAAAAGGTACGTAGCCTCCTCATTTAGTATTTGAATATTTTCAGTAATTCGTTTACGTGAGGCCGTTTATTTAATCGTGATTTAATAAGGTGATGATGTTATACAGGACAATTTTTTGTAACGATTTTTAACGCGTGATCTCGCCGCAAGTACTAAATTGATGTGTGTATTAAAACATGCGATCATTTGTGGACAATTTTTAACTAAATTTTGGTATTGCAACATGTTGCGTTAAAAAATCGTCGCTAAAAATTGGCCCGTGTAAACATCACCTTTTGGGCCTTAAAATATCCTATGACTAAACCAACTTTTGGGCTAGTTACAGACAAGTTACAGTACATATATTAGCTGAGTTAGCCTGGCTTACTGAGCTAACTGTTGTGTCACGAAATTGACAAATTCTTTCCTTGGCTACAAGAAAATTTAGACAAATATTTGTAAATTTAGAACAACTTAGTTCTGTTCAGGGCACCAGGCTAACTCAGCTGATGGCATGTACAGTAAACCATGCAGCCCCTTAGCTTCGGAACTTTTTAAGAAGAGACTTTGCATGGCGAAGTTTGTTTAGTTTAGCAGAAATTGTTTGATCTGTAGCCATATCTGAGTTGGGTAGCTCCTCATGTTCAGCATAGAATTTCATCTCCCAATCTTTAATTTCGGTTCTTAATTTTCCATCTGCAGCACTTATCATACAATGAATACGGGCAACTTTATCCATGTAAACATCATAATGTCTTTTATCTTGAGGGAACTGTTTGTGCTTTTGCCGAGCTTTGTCAAATTGTACAACTTCAGGTATTGAGCCCAAAACCACCTGTGCAGATTGACTTAACCGGGAGGAAAAAATGTGCTTAATTTCACTATTGCCCTTATTTGCACTGTTGTTAATTTCCACTGGCAATATCTCATCAGCTGATGGTTGAGTAGATGTGCCTAGAAAGTTACAAATAAAATAAAAATTAGTTAGAATGCTAATCTCAATTTCATGTACATGTAGGCATGTAAATTGCTGTACTTTAAACAAGGAAAGTGATTCACATGTGTATCATCATCCTTCAACCCAATTAATGGCCAAAAATTTGTTTGATATGTTTGATTATACCTCTTGTATGTTCTGTTCCATTTTCAACAGCAGTGTCATTTCCAACTTCAGTGAAAGTAACCACATTTTCTAATGAGGCTGTGTGGTCGGCTTGATCATCATCTTCATGAACTTCAAGGTTTTCTGTATCTTCACCTGCAGCTACACTCTCTACTTGTTTGGGTGGGACATGTACAAGAACCATGTTGTCATTCTGATCAGGGATTCTTAACACTTGCAGAGGAAGAGAAAGATTTCCACTCAGACATAACTGCCAACATTTCTTCAGGTAATGCTCCTCTTCTTTGAAGTTGCTTGATCTAAAATGATGCAAGTGTGGCCCTTCCTCATGCTGCTCTTCTTCTCCTGGCCCATCAAAGAATTCTATGTTCCCTTGATGATCTTTTTTCCACCATACTCCTTCACCAACCAATAAGTAATCACTTATTTTCTCTAAATGAGCTTGCCAGGAACTGCCATGCTCATTTAGAAAATCTAAGGAGAATGTTGTATTTGAAAATAATGGCAGTGACATTGAAAGCTTAGAAACTTCAGACTGTTGTTTTGCTGGTAATGATTGGTGATTGCATGACATTGTAGAATTAAATTTTTCTTCAGCTTGCACTCCTATAAAAACATTCCCCACAATCTGGTCTGGGTGATAGGATGATGTTGTTTTGGAAATGCTCTTGAGAGTGTTAAAGACCCGTTCTTGCTCTTCAACATAACTTGACCTTCCACTAATTATCCTGTTTTGGACAGCTGCATGAGATGTAATGTTGTGGAAGTATCCACCATAAAATTTTCGGCTTGTTAATTTCTTCAAGTTAAACCCAATAACTTCTCTACACAGGATGGAGTGATACCAGGCCAGATTGTGGAGGCGTAGAATTTGCTTTGGTGATCTTTTCTCTTCTGAGTTGTAGGCAATTGCTTGTATTTCAACTAGTGTATCGAGAAGGGCTTGTGCTTTGGATGAGATTTTTCCTCTGGAATGATGAGCTACTTTAATGAGGGTGTATCGATAGTCAAACGTTCTTTTAGTATTCTTATCAGCAAGGGAAACATTAACAATTTCATCAATAGTGGTAGCTTCATTGACAGGGAGATGTTGTGGTAATTCTGTAAGCATGTTCTGTATGTGATTGCCAATGTCATGTAAAGGCTCAAAGGGCAAAATTTCATATCTTTGGCAATTGATTGACTGCAGAGTTGCTGCTGGAGCTGTATACAACAGTGCTGGTACCCGTTGCACACCATGCATCTCTTCAGCCAAGAGCTTCTCCTTTTCTTTCCTGGTGTCTCCCTCATAAATTTGCCTCGATGCCAGTTCTTGTGTCAGCTCTGCTACTGTAAGGCACTTCCGTGGTGCACTGATCTTATCATGAGATTTTTTCCGACTGATAACTCCTTTCAGAACCAGTTTCTGCTTGTCTTCCAGTGAAACACTCTTGCATCGCAGGCTGTGATCCATCTCATATACCCGATGTGCACCGACTCCACAGACCGAACAGTAGTATGCACCTCCTTTTTGTTGCCCACTTTCAAACTGTCTGGCAGGAGCATCCCCATGAAAAAATCTCATGATATCACTGGATTTCATCTCCCTGGGTGTTCTTGACTTTGTCATTTAGCTCATGCAGGCACTCAATCCTTGTGTCCACATAAGCTAATTGCTCATAGTCAGTGCCACTGCATCGAGCAAGAATGTAAATTTCAGGAGTTTCAACCAAGGCTTGAACATCAGCATGTTTATGGTATTTTGCGTAATATTCATCATTTGTGTAAAACACAGCAGAATCATATATGCAAGCTACCATAAAAACCAGATGACTGTGGTTAGCAATGGTGGACTGGTCATGCCATATTTTCAAATGACGTGTTCTCTCAACTTTCTGTAATCTTTTCTTCATGTCTTCAATGCTTTCACCTTCCTGGTACTCATTTATGGCTTTTAATCGCTGCGTTAACTCATCATTTGACATCAGGATGTATTCCTGGTTCACCCTGGTTCTCATCAGTTTCTCATGCTTGTCAAGTAGTTTCTGGCGAATTTCCAGTAGAGGATGTTTACGGCCTTGGACATGAAACACTTTCTTTATAATGTTGCCATCTTCTTGCAGAACATGTTTCTCGTACTACAAAATATTTCAACAAAAATAATTTAAATGCATGTTCATAATTTATTATCACTCAATACCAGGCATACATGTAAATATATAATTATGTATACATAATTATATACTTAATTACCTATATAATTATTAATACCTTTTTTGGTACAATTAATTCTCCAACACTGTATTCCCCTTCCAGAACTTTTGTTTTTAGCTGTTTTCTCAGTTCCTCATTTGTACTTGGTGTTGGAATGCTAATTTCACCTCCTGCACCCTTTCTCTTTTTCTTTCGGATCCTTGGAAAGTCGTGGTCACCATTTGATTTTCTTTTGAAGCGAGTGGTGTCAACTCCGGCAGATTCCACATACTCTTTAGCAATTTGCCCACCATTTCTTGCTCTTTCTCCTTTTGTGTTGGTGATGGCATACTTAACAGCTAAGCTGGACCAATTAACTTGTATGTTGTCATCATATCCCTGTACTTCTCTTTTCAATGCATCTTTGTCCCAAGTCATTTTGTCAAATCTACCAACAGCATTTTTCTTTGGTTTACCACTGTTCGAGCTTTCATCATGTCTTTTAATTGCTTCCTCCTTGCTTTCAAATGCCATTGCAAGACGTTCACGCTCCCTGGCTCTAAATGACTGACGGTTCCCAAGGCATCTATAATATCATAATTTAAAAAAATAGTGTTATATATTAGACAATGTACATGTATGTGTGTATATTAAATGTACGGTATACACACAATTAATGTATGCTATCATGCACTACCTAGCTGTATAAGCCGGTTATGCTTAAATGTTTATTTATTTTTTATTATTTAAATATATTTTTAAAACATATTTTTATTATTTAATATATTGTTTATTACTTATTAAATATGTTTAATTACTTGACTGGTGAATATTATATCTTTAAAACATATTTTTATTATTTATATTTTTTGTTACTTAAATATGTTTAATTACTTGACTGGTAAATATTAAATGTTAACATTCACTTTACCTCATTACTGATGTCTTCTTCCATTGTTCTTCCAAACAGGCCTTTGCTTTCCTCATATTATTTCCAATTTCTTTTTTCTTGTCAGCTCTAGACAGCTTGGTTTGAATGTTCAACTCCTTAAGCGTCGTGAATGCTTTCACCAAGGGCACATTGTATGTCCTTTCAAACACTGGATTGAGGTCGTCATACACTTTTTGGGCCGCACGTTGGTATTCTCGTTTGTTGCACTTGACTGGAATTGGATTTGCGCGTATTTTGGAGGCAATATCTTGAGCAACAGCCACTGGATTTTGCTTTAAACTACCTTTGAATTCCTTGGATGTTACAGGAAAGAAGGACCGAAAGACTGAATACCTGTGAAAGCAACCTTGGCAATCCATCAAGCTGTGTTCAGCTTTTCGTTCGGGCGACAGCTTCTTCCAGTTATCCGCAGAAAAGGCCTCTAAATATTGTTGGCGCTCTTGCATTTTGCGGGGATTCCAAGTACTAAACTTCTTGCGAAGATCTGGTAGCTTTCTCTTGAAGGTTTTCAGATCAACTGCGAATTTTTTTCCAGTTAACATATGTGTGAAGCGGTTGTATATCTCCTGTACACTGCGCGCTTGATGCTCCTTTGGCGTCTCGTTCGCGTTGCGTTTAATTTTGGCAACAACCGCTTTTGTGACTTGCCAAACTGCTGTCTTAGCAAATCCACAGGAATGTGGGTGAATGAGACTAATAACCATGATGATAAAGAACGAGACTTTTGCAATAGAAATCATTTACGATGAACACACTTTATAAGACACTCTTCCCTTATCGGAGCGAACTTTGAATCTGGCGCCTAAATTGCGGTCACGCGCATTATTCTGACAGGTTTTTGCGTCATTAAGACATAACACAGGCCAAACTACGTCAGACCACTATAATATTGCAATATTTCCTCTATAAAGCTGCGCTTATAAAAGTTACAACGAGTGCCACCGTGGCGACGCAAAATTATATAGTACACTAGAATTATGCATAAAAAACATGCACTTCGTTTAAACTACTGAAGAGAACTAAATATCATAATTCCAAATTAGAACATTTTTCTATTTGTAGTAAAACGTATGGCTTTCTACACTTAAATAATAAGTTCCAAAATGCGCATTTCAAAGAAAACTAGCTCCCTGCGCTATAGTTGTTTTGATCGCCATTTTGCGCGTGCATAGTTGCCATGGCACTGGGTTCTACCGCTGAAAGAAGTACCTCGGCTCAAGCGAAAAAAATGGCGCATTCGACAAATGTATTTAGGTTCTAAAAGTTTAACTTCAATGGCTTCGCCGGGAAGGTATTTTAGGTTTACCGATTACCCCTATCAACCTTAATGCTAGAAAATATATTCAACTGCATTGCGCAACCCGTAAAAGTTACATTAACATTTCGTAAATAGCTTTAAATGGACAAATTCCTTACAAATACAGCGATGTTTTCATTTCACCCCAATTATCTTAGTGATCAGTGGTAAAATTCTATCGATTCAAGGTTGAACATTAAAGACCAATCTTAGAATTTACTATATGTACCAAAAGAAAATCGTGGGAGAATGATTATCCATTCCTGCGGGTCACGTTTCAGAATGCGTTATTTTTACTATAAATTTAGGCTTATAACTGATCACGTGACTTCCTGTTACCAAAGTTAAACGTGCCAAAAAAAACTTAAATCTATACGAAGGACATTAACGTAAAAAACAATCACATTGTTGCAACAATGAATTTATTTTCTCTGATTTAACACCGCGAGGGAGACTGGACCCAGGCATTAATGCACCTGAGAACGTTCCCGCTACAACAGTTGTTGTTGATCAATCACCCGACCTATCCTTTAATTACGATATTTCTTTCCCAGCTCCTCAACAACCACCTGCTACAGACTACTCATGTGCACAAAAAGTGGTATTCCCTATGGACGACCCGAACTCCAAATTTATAGACTTTAAATTAACAGAACCTAGTAGTAGTAGTAGTAGGGGTAAAGACATTGATTTTTTAAAACGATGCTATGCAGATATAGATATTGATGTTAATAATGTAGATGTAGATGATATATTTGAAAATAAGAAAAAAGACAAAAATTTCAAAAAAAAGCTATTCTTAAAGAAAAAAGATATTCTTATAGATTCGTGCACGATCTTAAATAAAGTTGATAAAGATATAGTCGTGACGGCTGAAAATAAATAGAAGGAACTTAGATATATATTTAAAAGTAAAAAAACCCACTAGATAAGTTAAATGACTTGAAAGAAGAACTCCATATTTTAGAAATGATAGCGGGACGATATATAACCGAAATTAACAAGGTGGATAAAAAAAAAATTTGTAAAAATTTTTTGTGTAAATAATTTTTTGTATTAAAAGAATCAAGAGAGAGAGCTGTGAAAAGAAAAAACTTTTTTTTTGAAAAAAATGAATTTTATAATAGAAGAAATGAATAAAAGCGTTATCGAGACAGTTGAAGCGGTGTTTAAAAAGAGAATCGAAAACTGTGTACTTCAACAAAGAAACCTTTTGGAAAATATAAAATTTAATATTTTGAAGAACCAATTGGTGGGTGTTTACGAAAAAATTCAACGCTACAGCGTGGGTGATATCATCGCGTTTTATTCACTAATTATCGTGTTCTTTGAAGGGGTGGAAAAAGAAGAAGAAATTTTGATTAGAAATCTTACATCATCTTAATCAGCGACTTAATGGGATGAATTCCTATGATAAGGATTATTGGGGTGTTAGACGCTAAAGAAATTTAAAGAAAGAAAAAAAAATGATGAATAGAAACGATTTTGAACACCATTTAAAAATTAAAATATTTTCGTACGATGTAGTGGTTATGGAGGAAGAGATGACCCGCGAATATTTTTGGTATGTTTGTGCAAAATATGCAAAGGGATGGCTGATTTTTACCGATTAAAACAATCATGACGAGAACAAATGAAAATAAGTGAAATATGTATTTATTTACATAAGCGTTGTATGAAAAATTACAACGGTGGTGAATATTCAAAAAATTACAGAGTTGTAGGAAATCATTGTCCTCCTTTTCCCGAGTATATTGATATTTACATGAATTTATTAGATGAATATTATTATAGAATTAAAAATGATTTGAATTTGATCGCTACACATATATTTTATATTCGAATATATTCACCCGTTTTCTGACGGGAATGGTCGTGTAGGAAAAGCTTTACACGCTATATTGACAGATAATTTATCATGTAAGGTAAAATCTTTTGAATAACACAAAATGTTATGTGAGCAACTAGAATTATTACAAACTAAAGAAGGACTGCGTGTTTTTGAAGATAGAAAATCTTATATACATGTATTTAATAAATTGAAAAATATATTAGAGTAATTTTAAATGATTAAGAAAACCACTAGAAATAAATGTGTGTGAAAAGAAATCAGTGATAAAATTTCTTAAAAACTCTGAATTTCTGCTCGTGACAACCCTTATCACGTGAGTTATTGCATAATATGATAACCGGTTCTGAAAGAGTTGTTATTCTTTTTTTTATTTCATTCATTTCTTTTTTTCCTATATGCTCATAATCAAATATTTCAAACTCACAAGTGTCTGAACCGGCGCTATTTTGTTTTCGACAATTTTTAAAACGGCAAACTTTGAGATCTGTTTGTCTTGAGATAATTTTAGAAACGTTGTAGACATGTGATTGTTTTTGTATCATTCCACACGGGTTGTGATTTTCACAAAAACATACGAAGCAGCAGGTTAAATTGAGCAAAAATTTCACACTTATTTTTCCATTTATACACTTGAGGGCCTGGTGAAACAAATTTGGCGATTTAGTATATAAATAAACACCTATACTCACCCCTTCATTACCATATTTTTCATGTATATGCGAAAATACCGTATGTAATGAAGCGCTCTTATCCCAACAACTTCTATATAAGTAAGTAGTGTACGGTACGTGTATTTTATTTTTATTTATGAAACACAACCGATGGTAAATATCCGAATGCCACGTCTTAAATTCGAAGGGTATGATACTAAAATAAAAAGAATTAAATATTTCCGCTCCTCTTTTAGGAAATAATGAAAAATTAATTCGTGCGTCTCTTACTAATACTATATATTTAAAATTATTCTTAATACACCATCGTTCATTTTTTCTTTGTACAAATGGGATTGTGAAATAATTATCACCATTTCTCGCAATAACATGAGATAAATTATTATTACTTCGTGTGATTGTCCCTCCATAGTACCGCCAATATTGGTGGGGGCGATCATCGATATCGACGCTGCCATTTGATTTTTTTGTAACCAGCCTGATGTGAGGATACCTAAATGTCGAGCCAAGGACTCGAGCCAGGACTCGAGCCAGGACTCAAGCCAGGACTCAAGCATTTTTCTTATTTTCCATCTGCCAAATTGACATCGGAAATGACGTCACGTCAGTTTGGAAGATGGAATTAACCAAGATTTACCAATTTCCCATTTTCCCGCCGTTTCGGAGCATGGATGAATTTCAAGGTGAGATGTGCTGATGTTTTATTCATTAATTTATTCCTTTTGTTCGCTGGTTCGGTGGTTTGTTTACCACAAATACTTTTTTTTACTTCACTTGTTTGTTTGCTTGTAG
This sequence comes from Corallium rubrum, assembly GCA_964035015.1. Taxonomy (NCBI): domain Eukaryota; kingdom Metazoa; phylum Cnidaria; class Anthozoa; order Scleralcyonacea; family Coralliidae; genus Corallium; species Corallium rubrum. Next base: position 44,585 of record CAXIUP010000085.1, on the reverse strand, counting down.
AAAGTGGTCTTTCACAGACAAGCGGGACAGAGAATTCAATCCCTGAGGTGAGCTGCCCGCTATAGACCGCCATTTATATATATTTTATATTTATATAAAATAGAGTGTTTTATTGATGTTTTCGCCACTAATAAAAACGATAATCTCACATGTGTCGATTATCGTAAAGCGTATTAGAGTTTACTGCTTTATTTTTGTGTGGAAATAGACTGGTTTTTTTATATAATATTTTATATTTCCAATGTATTGTTCTGTTTAATATAATAAACAGAACAATACATTGGAAATATGAAATGTATTTTTCGTCCAGGATATCTCACGAGTGAGCAAAGATTATCCTGGACGAAAAATAAATTTCATATTTCCAAGCATCTATGTATTATTCTCTATTTGATATATTATATTATAATATTAAATATTTATTAACTTTAGTTCTCATTCTCAGGTACTTCAGGTCCTTTAATAGAATTGGCCTAAATTATTTCATGTTTAAAAACGTGTAGTAGTATTATTGGACAGTATTGTGCTATTTATGTATTCACTCTCAAATATTTATGTCATATAAATATCCCATAGGCATATATTCACATAGGGTTGTTTCCTTGTCAACCAGCTGTAATCACATCACAATGATCAGTCGATGCCAAGAGTGGTGGAAAGGGGGGGGCGGCTCCCCCCCAATATTTCTAAAATATCTTCAACAATGGGGTGAAAAAAGGCCTAAAATTTGCTTGGGGCTAAAATATCTTCAACAATGGGGTGAAAAAAGGCCTAAAATTTGCTTGGGGGGTAGCCCTTCCAATATAAAACATCTTCCAACACTGGTTGCTGCATATAAATTATGATTGATTAATTACTTTAATTTACAAGAAACCTATTTTGACAAAGAAATAGTGTGAATTTTAAAAAAAGTATATATATTGGACAAGTCAAAAATGAAATTGAATTGAAAATTGAAAATTAAAACAAATGAAAAACAAATTGACAAACATTTTGGATAAAACACCCCAAATTTTGTAGTCATAAAAGTGCCTTTACTGTTTAAATCATTGTTTTCTAAATACTGTAGGTAGATTGTATTGATCTAACAGAAAAAGAAGATGAAAAAAGAAAGGTAGAAAGAAAGGTAGTGTACCAGTTTGATTTATTGTTCTCAAATTCATATTTATGAATGAAAAGGAAACAAAGAAAAATCATATCAGCTCAAAAATAAACACTCCTCCTTGTGTTTGATATATTACAGTACTGTACTTCTCAATGCTGACAATACATCAATTAATTAATTAATTAATTAATTAATTAATCAATTGATATTAATTGATAGGTGGTTGGATGGTTGATGTTGACTCTATAGCAACTAACTGATTACCAGTAGCTCATTCATTAATAATTAATTCATAATTATGATAATTAATAATTATTACTAAGGATATTGTGGTAAGATATTTGAGATATTATTTGATTTCCTTATTAGGCAATCTTTATAGATCTCACATCCAATCAAATAGAATTGGTAAGAGTTTCACTTAATTAGAACTAGTATTTTGTTTTCTGCTGTACATGCCTCAACATTAGCTGTTACTGACATTCCAAATTTATGATTGTATATCTTGTCTCCTTAATAGGAAAATGAAAATGTTATAAAAAATGTGCCTAAGAGGTGAGTAGAATCTTGTTTGGAGTATCCAATACAGTGGCATCACTCAAAATTTGCTCTCCAGGATATTTGCTCCAGCTCATATACTGTACATGTATATGCCAATGATTTGGGAGTTGGGACCATCTATTTATGCACATGCAGAACTGAGGGAGGTGACTTCTTAAAGGGTATTGGCAATAAAAAATAAGTTTGTCTCATTTGAAAGAACTCGGCAAATGGTATAAGAAGACCTTTTACAATTTTTCCATATTTATTTTGGTTTTGGAAATATTTCGACCAAAGACAGCATGCTGTCCACCATCTTGTTGTAATATTGGGTCTAATTAACTAGGAAATTGGTGACATCACAACCAGGGTAAACCTGATGAAACTACTCCGTGGGTGACCAGATTTCCACGGAAGGCTTCTTAAATATTGTGCGTCAATTTAAAATGGAAATAGTGCAACAAAAAATCGAGTTTCTAGCTCATAATGTCATAAGGTTGGCAAGATAAATATTTCACTTTACCCTGGTTACAGTGTATGTCGTCACATGCATATAATATTGCATTTTGAAAATAATTCCAAGATGGTGGACAGCACGCTGTCTTTAGTCAAAATATTTCCAAAACCAAAACAGGTACGGAAAAATTGTAAAAGGTCTTCTTATACCATTTGACAAGTTCTTTCAAATGAGATATTAACGTAATTTTTATTGCCAATACCCTTTAATGACAAACATACATGAACATACAAAGGGGCACTACTGAAAGCTGTCCCTCTGCTATCCTTTGTTTGAACACTGAGGATTGGGTATGAAATAGTTAAGGGGCTGGAAAAGCTAGGGGGAAAGGAAAATAGAGGGATTGTAATCTTTCTGTGTGAAGCATGTTGCTTGTGTGAAGATTGCGTTCTGCCTAATGTATATGCATGCTTATCATGTCAAATGCATTTCCTCATCCAACAAAATAAGAACACTTAACCACATCTAGGGGAGGGGGGGGAGTGCCTGCAGCTAATTTAAACCTTAAGTTTGTAATTTTGTGAGTATTTTAAATGCACAGAATTTTGTGACTTCTTCTGAACGTTACTGCAAAACACTTTTTTGTGTTAATTTATGATTACAATGACTACCATTAATGGCAACATTTTAGAAATTCTGCTTTAGTTGGGGGTTTTTTCCATTTAAAGTATCTGATTAACTTTAGTATTTTTAATGTACATGTAATTTAATAAATTTTGTTTTATTTAAGTTCATCTAACGTCACAGATCCAATATGCAATGGCATCCAAAGTGGCCAAACAACGATATCATATAGTGATGCCATCAATTTAAACATTTTGAAAAATTGTTTTTATAGTTACAGATCGATTCTCATAGGATACTTCAAACAATGTCTAAAGATAGGAAATGAAACAACACAGCTTGATTAATGAATATAACATTTCAGTGGTCATAAACCAAAAAATAAACAATTTTTTTTACAAAACTTCTAAGTTTTATAGTATTAGAATCTTCTTGATACTGGCTCTAACTGTGGTAATAGTCAAGAAAATTTTGATTTGAGAGTTTTTCTCTTCTATTATTTGGCTGTGCCTCAATTGCTGTATTTTTAGCCAATGACATCCTAGATATGTAACATCTGAGGTACACCAATAAAAAGTGATATATTTTTGGATGTTCTATTAGAATACCAAGTTTCACTTCGATAGCATAAATACTTTTTAAGATATGTTGTCTGCAGGCACTCCCCCCCCCCCCCCTCCACACATACAGATAACACTACTGCTAAACGTTTGCGTGAATGCGTAAATTTGCTAGAGTAAACATTGGAAGAGTAATGGGAACTATAGCCATGTGGCATCAACAGCCAGACATTGAAGACTAAGGGGCCGTTCACACTAGCGAGTTAAATCGATCCGAGACCGATTTAAGGCAAAATGAACCAGATGTGAACAGTCGCAAGCGAACCGAGATCGATCTCGAATCGATCTAAACTAGTCCACTTCTGCAGATGGTCTCGAATCGAATTAGTTTGGATCACATCGAAGTGTGAACGCGGGAACAAAGCAAACCGAATTAATCAGGCTGGCTACCTGAATTTAATATGATTTGGTAACCACGCTAAAACCATGCGCGGCAAAAATACGACGGCCATTTTGTTTTCGCTAGAATATCTGGCAGTTTATCTACTACCTTTATTTATAAACATGTCAAAACGGGGAGAAACCTGGTCAAACGAGGAGACTTCGGCTTTAATTGCAATCTGGGGAGATCAAGAAATTCAAAAGAAGTTAAGTAATTGTCACAAAAACTCTGACATTTACAAAATAATTAGTGATAAATTGGAGAAAGTTAATGGTTACGAGAGGGACCTCAGCCAATGTCGAACAAAAATTAAACACCTAAAGATCATGTACAAGAAGTACAAGGACTCCCTGGCATCCTCTGGTGCTGGCAGAAGAAAGCCTCCGAAGTTTTTTGATGAGCTGGATAGATTTCTGGGCGACAAGCCGGATGCCACAGGGATTGAAAACAGCATTGATACCTCAGACTCAACGTCGGAAATCAGTAACGAGGTCGAGGATGAAAGTGTTGGTTATAATGATATAGGTAAACTCCTTAAATTGATTGTATAATTAGTTTTTTTTTCTTGTTCTGTCTTCATTTTGTTAATTATTATGAGTTTGTACCCAGATTATTGCATTATCATATATTTCAAATTTTTATAATAATTTATTTCAGATTCAGATCTTGTTCAAAAATATGGTGAAGGATCGACGTATGAAAAAGCATGCCCAGAATGTGGATACAACGTAGAATTGCAGTCAACAGGAGTTCACTTTGGTGACAATGGATGTGTAAAGGTTTATTGTGAGGATGATGAGTTTCACTGCCCCAAATGCTTCTTCACTGACAAGGGTACATAGACTAATTTTGCTAGCAACTTGTTATTCTATCCCAGTATCTTGTAATATATATATATATATATATATATATATATATATATAATGTAGTCAGTAGTGGTTTGGGAGCACTATTTTAGGATCTCTGGGTTCTATCATATTTCTAGATCTATTTTGAAATTCAAAATGATGAATTATCCTAAAATTCAATGCTGTTTCAGTTGTATTTTTTAAAATAACATAATCCATATTTTAGCAAAGTTCAGGAGGGGTATGCTCCTTTTGCCACATAACATGCTTGATACTGTTTAATATCAACTTCAATAAAAGCGCTGTATCTTTACTAACATCTGCAGAACTTTTCTTTCAGAATCTGGCAAGGTTGATGTTGAGCCAAGAAACAAAAGGAAAATAGAGAGTTCAGAAGTAAAAAAGGGGAAGAAAGCAAAGAAGGAAACAGCAGTTGAGAGAGCTATGGGTAAATTTACCGAATATCAGAAAGATTCAGATAAAGCATTTCTTTGTCACATGAAGGAACAAGCAAAGGTAGAGGCAGAACTGAGGAGTCAGGAGTTAAAGGCATTTTCAGACTCAATGGCACTGCTTGCTGGGGCAATTGCAGGAAACCGACCTAACCCTACAACTGCACATGGAAGCCTTCATAATAATTATCACACCACTATCGAGGATGATGGCAAAACATATTACTCAGTCTAGACTGTTCACATTTGAATTGATCTTATAGTTACATGTATTTTCTTGTGTTAAATTTATTGGACTGCGTGAACACAAATGGAACACCAAACAAGTGAATATTTGTACACTACACAGGTTATAAAAGATTATATACTTTTAATGTTACCTACAATCTTGGACAATAATAGTTGTAACAGTCAACCCCTCCCCCCCCCCCCCCCCCGATTCAATGTTGTTAAAAGAAACTCCATTCCAACATTGTTTCATTTCGGTCAACATTGAATCGGGGGGAGGGGGTGTTACAACATTATTGTCCAAGATTGTCCTTGACTGATTTTTCTTAATATTGTATAAAATGCAGCTAAAATATGATTTCTATTTGTAAATTAAAGTCAATAAACAATGGTGAAGTTTGAGACTGTTTCGTGCAATTAGTAGAGAGATATTTGCATTTAAAAATGTATAGATTGCGCTCTACTGCGCACGCTTCTCCACCATATTTCTCTGCCTGAAGCCCTTTCTTTGTCACTCATTAATATTACGTCACTAGTATTGCGAGAGAAAGTGTGAGAGTTGGTAACTTGCATAGGATAACTGTTGAAAGAGAGATGTATTAATAATATTACTATTGTTTAGATATGACGCTCATATTTCAGCCGTTGGGTGATTGATATCCGAGTCCGCTTTAACTGAATCTATATCTGACATTGTGATGATTGGGGAAAAATAAGCACGTACGGTGTATTTCATTCCATAATAGAACGTTTTATTTAAGTTTAAAAATGATTTCCCCGGCTAATACTATCAATGAATTGTTAATGGGAATATAATTATTTTTATATTAAGATTAATAGCTTCAAAAACTAAGAAGACCCGCCGCTACCATGTCGTTGAAATTTGAGAAATTATCGTGTTGCCGCACGCGTTTTAGACGAAGCGAAATCTCGAAGAGGTTGAAATCATTCAATAAATAAGTGTAAAGCTTAAGCCTCTTTTATAGAATGCTTGTAAAGCCACATTTATTCATAAGCAGTTGGTTTAATTTCCCTTGCGCAACTATATACCGCCTTATGCAACGGTCTACCACGGTCTACCACGGTCTACCATGAGTTTCAAAGGGATTTACATGTATATTAATTCTGTTATATTGTAGTGGTAGACCGTGGTAGACCGTGGTAGACCGTTGGCGGATGGTTCAGATAACTATTTATTATATAAATTATAAAACACAATGAATACCGGCATAATTTTAAGATATATTTTAATGTTCAATCGTCTTAGTGTTACTCTACATGTCAATACTTCAATCTCTGGCCTTTCCTTTCCTTAACATTTGTTATTCTTTTGCCCATGGAAGAGATTATGTTATTTATAATTTGGATGTCCAAACTACGGAGGGTATTTAATTCTCGATATTGAAAATTTGATGCAAACTAATCTTTTGATGCTGTATCACTACCGTAACATAAAAAAACTAGTTGTTTTATCAAAATTAGGAAAATTGGGTCTTAGACAATCTTGGACAATAATAGTTGTAACAGTCAACCCCTCCCCCCCCCCCCCCCCCCCCGATTCAATGTTGTTAAAAGAAACTCCATTCCAACATTGTTTCATTTCGGTCAACATTGAATCGGGGGGAGGGGGTGTTACAACATTATTGTCCAAGATTGTAGCTTCAATGGCATATCTGTTATTACATAATTATTGCAGTATATATATGTGTATATATATATATATATATATATATATATATATATATATATTTATATTGTTACTTACTTATATTTAATATATTTTTGTACAAGCATAAATGTAAAGTTTACTGTGTTCTAAAAAGTTCAGTCAAAGCTTCTCTGATTTCCTGTGCAGTAGTGTCTACTTGGGTCCCAAAGTCAAAGCTTTCATCACCTATATTGTCATTTGTATTAAGCCACGCTTCCTGAAATCCATCTCTCCTCATCTCACAAAGATTATGCAGGACACAACAAGAGGCAATTTTTTTAGGCAAATACTTCAAACTCGTATAATTTCTCGTGAGAAGGCAACGGAATCTGCCTTTCAGCCTGCCAAATGCTCCTTCAATGACATTTCTTGCTTTGCTTAACCGGTAATTAAAGAGAATTTGTTCCTGACTTAAAATCCCTGTGTTTTGGTATCGTTTGAGCAACCAAGGTAGTAGAGGGTATATGCTGGGTCTCCAACTAAGAAGAGTGGAACATCACATCCATTGATATTCTCTGTCCACTGGAATAAAAACTGAACTAAATGAGTGGTGTGTGTGTGTGTGTGTGTGTGTGTATGGGGGGGGGGGGGGGGATTTACAACTTAACAGTGCAACGCCAAACATGGACCTGGATGTGAAACTATCCCTACTAATACTTTATATTCCAATTAATATAATATAATTTATCCACTAATTATATAATTTATACTAACTCTTTAGAGGCTATGGTCCTCCCCTTCATGAGTAAAATTGTCTGAAGAAATCGTTGGGCAGGGAGAATTGTTGCTAGGAACACTTTTTTATAGAAACAGGATGAAATGGTTTATTTTAAGGGGTTTTTAACATAAGATGTCAGATGGGTGTGCTGAAAAGTGTGTGTGATAAATATTAGGAAAGTATAATTGTTCTCCCACAGTACCTTGAGAAGTGGCCTTTTAACCACATAGAAACAATGTTTCGTTGCATGATTTTCTAGACAATATAAGAATCTAAAATATGTAGCTATTAAAGAAGCTCTTTACTGATTAATACTTACATCAGGAAAAAGATCACCATTCTGACCTTTGAGGTATAATCCTGAGTTACTTAATACTCTGGCATCGTGCACCTTCCCAGGCCACTTAATGTATATATCGGTGAACCTTCAAGCAAACAAACATTTTTTTGTTTAAAATTTATATTCTTCTAATTTATTACACTTTCCAACGCTTGTGCATTAAGAAATTTTACCAAGCAAAAAGTCAAAACACCCAGATTTTTTTATGAGTTGATATCCATTATTATCCAGAAGAAAACAGCAGATTATCTGGTAGAAGTTGAACCAATTTAAATGTAATACCTGTACAGATGATCAACCACGGCTTGCATGACAATAGAATGGAACCCTTTTCGGTTGTAATAGTATGCTGGAGAGTCTGGAGGTGCGGTTATGGGGATATGAGTTCCATCGATTGCTCCTACACACTGGGGAAAGTTCCACTCCGAATGAAAACCATCAACAACAGCTCGTAAAGAATTTCCTGTTGGCCATGTGATAAACCGTGGCAAGAGGATGCTAACGATTGCTTGGCAAACTTCGTTGACAATTTGACATGCTGTGCTCTTCGCCACGTCAAATCTCCAACCCAAAGAACGTAGATCTTCCCCTGTTGCCAGATGCCAGAGGCAAATGGCCACTCGTTTCTGGAGAGGGATGGACCTTCTAAATCGTGTATTCTGTTTATCTAAAGTTGGGGACAACTCCTCGCAAATAAAAGAAAAAGTGCTTCTTGTCATGCGGAAATTGTCTATCCACAGCCTGTCTTCTTCCCATAGAGAAACCGTTCTTTCCCAAAAATAGCACTGGCCCCTGGTTGGTTCGATCCAAAATCGTCTTTCTACCGCTCCATTCAAAGTATTAACCAAGGCAATTTGACGTCTTTTGTTATTCTGTAGATACCGCAAAATAGTCTGGCCCATTTCTTTCGAATTCTTCGCACGCTTTCTTGTCTTTTCCTTGTACTGACTTACCAAAATAGCCAACGCAGAAACTAGGCTATCCGCCATTATTGTTTCTCAGACTCAAACCCAGTTTTCGCGCTGTTTCCACGAGAACGTGATCCCCGTGATCCCCAGACGTCCCTAGCAGAATCCCGGTACTCCTTTAGAACTCCTTCAGTACTCCCCGTTCCTCTACTTAGTGTGAACGCTCCGGACAAGTGAACCGAGATCGATCTCGGATCGATCCAACTAGATCGATCCACAAACGAGCTAAGTGTGAATGGCCCCTAAGTAAGACTCGACTATTCATTTGTGTTTTAAAAAAAGGGTAAAGAAAATTACGAAGGGGTAAATTCAGAATATGTTACAATATTGACAAGGAAGCCCTGCACAAATTATCTACCTTATCTTTCTGGTAGTATGCTTATAATTTTAACTTTTGTGTGGACTCTCAGACCAGTCCAAATATTTCAGTGTTTTCCCGCTCTTTTTTGGGGAAAGAGCCTGGATGTTGTGCAGGTGCAAAACGTTCGGCAGCGGTGTCATTCTAGATAGGGTTAAGGTATATTTTGCTATTTTTAGTTAATAAGTTTATGTTTTTCAGTGAGCATTATATTGCACCATTCTGTTCTTTTTAAGACCAACCCTTTTCTTTTAAGCCTAATTGTTGGGGAAAATTATCCTTTTCTTCTGAGCTTATAAAATTGTTGTGAATAGTCTCAATTATGTGTATAATTAACTAATATTCACTATTAAAATGCAAAAAGGCAGAGTACTCAGTAGCAGGGACTGACATTCTGGAAATGAAAGTGAGATTAATGTGCATAGTGCATGTTTACACTGCATTTTTTTTTACATATATAGTAAATGCAATCACGATGGCCCAGATTTGTTGACACATGCAATAAAGATTAAGGTTAGCGAATTCACTAAAGTGTTAATATTATTGATGCTATTGCTTCCAGTTAAAGAACTGAGTATAAGTGTACAAATTAAATTAATAAACCCTAAACACGTGGTCTTTTGCAATTGCATAATTCTTAGGAAAACAACTCAGATAGTGAGTCCGATTTCCTGACGCCTATATGGCCTACTAAACCCAAAAAGAACCAGGTTGGTTAAATATTCATTAATTTGATGATGCTTTTGGCTTGCAGTTAAATAACTGAGTATAAATGTACCGATTGTAACATACTCTAAACTTATGGTCTTTTACAATCACATAATTTTTAGGAAAGCAGCAGCTCAGAGTCTGACTGTGACAAAGATAGGGTTTCTTCAAACCAGTGTCGCCAGTGCTATGGATTTTTTTCATCAAAGAGTAATTTGACGAAGCACCTTAGATTGGGTCGTTGTAGACCCACCAAAAGGTATATATATGCAAGCCATGCTTGTTCTTTTTTGTTCTTTTTAACTCCTGAATCAGAATATACTGTACGTGCTTGTACTTTTTAATTTTCTAACAAAACAAATTTGGACTTCTGCCCTAGAAAATACGACATGGCCTTTAAAAACGAGGAAGACAAGGAAAATATGATCTTTAATCCTTCAACTTTGCCTGTCTTTCAGTAAGTTCAAATATTTATAGTGTTTCATCGTGCAAAGGTTTTGAATTAAATAATCTATTTAATTTTAGAATATGGGGTTTAATTAAAGTCCTCCTTGTGACACATTAATTAGGAGTCCAAAAGGAATAAATATTAATGGCTATTAATAAGGTCAAAATCTGTGGTTTCCAACTGTTCTTTCCTAGAAAAAAATGCTTCGTGATGATACAGTACTTCTATACCCTTCTTATACCCTCACAAAGTGCATCGTCCAATGAAACGTCTACATAACCTGTTGAATTTCAGTATTAGGCTCAACCTTCGGTCTCGCCCCATATTGAATTCTTGCCTTAAATATTTTGCCATATCAGGCTTAGATCAACCCAATAAGTGATAATGTAGTGAATGTAAAATTTTTTGTTAAAGAACACTGGGTATTACAAGAAATATTTTATTAATGGGATAAAATGTGCTATTTTAGTAACCAGAGGAGACTCTTACCATCCCTATGGCAAAACTGTAGTGTCCAGAAGGTAGAAATGCTACCATATGATATTGATGGTGATTGTATCTACGAACTGAACTATGATGCTACAAACATGATGGGAACCAGTAAAGATGGAAGACCGTGGAGGGTTTGGCACTCTTCGAGAAGGAGCGGTTTTGATGGAATAAGAAGGGTGACAACATGTGGAGGAACTTATGAATGTAATAACAGCAGATGTCCGTACTTGCATTCATATTCAAAGAAAAATAAAGTTCAATTTAGAACAATGTCAGCACAAATTGCCGCTTGTGCCTGTTGTGGTTACCAAGCAGTTCCAACACCTTGTGATGCGAAAAAAATATGGGAATTCAATGGTGGTACTCTTCTAGTTTATCATTGCGGTAAACATTCGTGTGTAGCCAAGAAGCCTAGTGCTGACGTAACTAAAGAAGCTGTCAGCTTTTTTCACCAGAACACATGTGCCAAGCCCTCACAGTTTCCATATGAACGACTGAGGGGGATGTTGAAGGAGGGGAGGAATCTAGAAGAAGTTTATGATGAGGCTAAGGGTATGGTAAACCTAAAGAAAATACAAAACATCAAGCAAAAGGTGATCAACCAAGAGAATCCTGCTGGACATTCCTTTGACGCTCTTGCTAAAATTAAAGAGTCCAGTGATCTAATCGATAAATACCTTCTGTGGAGTGTAAAGGATGGCAGAGTGGCAGATATGACGGCAGTATTTCGTTCAAGCGAGGAACGCATAGAGATTGCCACACAAATGCAGAGAGGCAATGGCGGGCACCCTTTGGGGGATGAATATTGTTTTGTAGATGCAGAACATGACAAGGTTAAAGGCATGAAGACCATTAACTTGTCCGTTCAACACCCCGTGTTGAAGGAATGTGTCACGATTGCAAGCATGGATTGTATGTCAGAAAGTACGGAGACCTTGTGCGAGTTCTGGAGTCAGCTAAACAGTGTAAGTACTTTACATTTTCTGTTCACAGTTGAAAGTTAAAATGGGGAAACAACACAGATCTATTATATATGTATGTGTGCATTTTCCTGCTCAACTGGATAACAGTACATAACGCAAGTGTGTACACATTGCCGTAATTGATTGAGTAAATGATATATAATCAAATAGTAAATTTACAACAAATTTGGAAATTTCAAGTTTTTAATGCTGACGCTTTTGTGTAAAAGTTGTAGTTCTGGAATATTTTTTGTTATAATCTAATCAAAGTTATTTATATCTCAAGTAATATAATCCACTATAATAATTAGTAATATACTTCCCCCATTTTTACCATTACTAAAACATTAAAAAAATGTATATGCTATATAATATTAAATATTTTACAGGCTTTACGGGAGTACACTGGCAACAGAACATATATCTTTGATCCAGAAGGGATTGTAACGGATGAGCAAGGTGGGAACCGTGAGAGTATACGTCGTGAGCTACAACCTGACATGATAGAAAGGTCGAAGTCTTGCGAGCTCCATTTCTATGACTGTGCGCACAGAGTGAGTAAGGCTAACTGGAGCGCAAAGTCCAGAAAAGAGTTCATAACTATGGCCCACAATATCTATACTGCCGACACTCCAGGAGCTTATGAAGCAAGGCGTCGGGTGCTCTTGGAGTGGGCAGTTAAACCTAAGCGGAGCCATGCCAAACCTTGGTTCAACAATTTCTGGCACGCGAGACGGTAAGCTGATAATGGAAATGTATGAATTGTATGAAATTTTATTTTAGTTCCTTATTCTTACGGAAGAAAGTGGTCCATTGTCGTTCCATAACGGCCTTCGCTATTTGTATGCACGCATGCAACTTTACAATTTTTTTATTTTGTTAATATGTTCAAATAGATTCCACGTATTTCGCACATTCAAAAGTTCTACTGCACCAAACACTAACATGGCCGAAGTGGGTCACTCGAGAAATGCCACACGGGGTGCCAAGAACGACAGTCTTGCCCGTGTAGCAGAGGACCACGTCGTGGAAAGTGCTTTACTGCAGGCAAAACTTGAAAGGTATTATTAACATTACATTATTCAACAATTCTTCGACAATAATTTTCTCGCAAAACAACTTAAAACTTAATATCAAGGTTTTGAAGCTTGGCATGGTTATACACCGTGTTTAATAACAATAAAAATTCACTGAGCTTTCGTCCCGTAAAGTTAAAACTTGTTTCAACATATTTCATCAATTGGTTCATTGTCATTTTTCGTTTGTAGTTACGAAAATGGGAGTTATGCTGGAGGTAGGTGTGCCGAACAGAACAGGAAGGATGACATTTCTTTAAGGAGGCAGTTGGACAGGGCAAGTCAGTTTGCTAAGGACCTGACAGGTGGCGTAGTTTCTGTTGATGGTTACAATGTTAGGCCATACATTAAAGAGACGTCTCGGCATCGTGCAAGGTCAAGTGACCTTAAAACAAGTAGTTCTTCAGAAGACGATGCCAATTTTTCCCAGCATAAGAACGCAAAGAAGGCTTTCCGCAAACGGGTGACCAGGAGTAAGAAGTTTAAAGAATCCCTGAAACTTGCAAAACGAACAAAAATGGAATTAGAAAAGATTCATCATGTTAATCAAGGCAAGAAAATTTTTGAGGTCGACCAACATGGCAAGCACCGGCTTGTAGAAATTGCCGAAACTGTGTCATGTAACTGCTCATTTGCTTCAAAAAGAGACTTGTGTCTACATGTAATATGGGTGATGATAAACATTCTTAAAGTCAACGAAAACGACGAATTGCTGCACCAGAAATCGCATTCGAAGGACACTGTTTGTAAATTGTTCCGAGCTTTGGTAGACAGCAACCCAAGCACAACTACTTCTACTTTGGCAGATGAACGTCGGCGTGGTTACCTGGATGGTGCTGCAGGCTACCAACACCAAGCCTCCACTTCTTCCCAGACCACCACAAGACCAACGCAGTTGTTACAACCTTCCAATCCGAATTCAGTACAGCCGCGTCCGCCGTTGTCCGGCAGTTCTCACATAAGTACATTGGCCACCACAAATCTACATCTCCAAGGTTACTTGCATGGTGCTGCAGGCTACCAACACCAAGTCTCAAATTCTTCCCAGACCACCACAAGACCAACGCAGTTGTTACCACCTTCCAATCCGAATTCAGTACAGCCGCGTCCACCGTTGTCCAGCAGTTCTCACATAAGTACCTCGGCCACCACAAATCTACATCTCCAAGGTTACTTGAATGGTGCTGCAGGCTACCAACACCAAGCCTCAAATTCTTCCCAGACCACCACACGACCAACGCAGTTGTTACAACCTTCCAATCCGAATTCAGTACAGCCGCGTCTACCGTTGTCCGGCAGTTCTCACATAAGTACATCGGCCACCACAAATCTACATCTCCAAGGTTACTTGAATGGTGCTGCAGGCTACCAACACCAAGCCTCCAATTCTTCCCAGACCACCACAAGACCAACGCAGTTGTTACAACCTTCTAATCCGAATTCAGTACAGCCACGTCCACCGTTGTCCGGCAGTTTCCATGCAAATCCTTCTCCTGCTTTTGTGGCTTTAACAAAACCACCATGGTATAACAACAATCCATTCACGTTGCATCCCCTTAACAACCGTATTAAAAAAATGCACTGGCTGCCCCTTTGAATTTCGAGACCCCCTTGGTCCACTTTTTCTGGGTGTTGTGCTGCAACACAAAGAAAGGGATGTATATACCAAGGATGGAGAGCAGAAAATAGCGGCAGCACAGAACAGATATTACCATTGCAACCTTGGATGCATCCAACCGCGACACCCATACTTCAGGTCTTCATTGGTTCAACTCCATCCGGATCTGTTGCTGTCGGAATTTCAGATAAATTCGCTTGCACAGGAAATCGGACTGGTACTGTAAGTGCGATGACTTTTGCGTCTTCCCGCACCGCATGGCAGGCTAACACTGAATTAAAGGTTACGTTGAAATTAACTTTGAGTTTAAATTTAATTTTAAGTTAGGATTGAAACTACATGTTAAATTACGGGCTGTAGAATAATAATTGCAATTTGTCTACGAGTACAAAGTTGTTTCAATATAAACGTTATTTATACAACGTTTGTCCTAATTTGATGCACAATACTCTTGCTTATAATTATATAATACAGAATATTACTGTAAAAGTTTATTGATTTAGTCGGTTATCAGTCGTTATAACTCTCTCTCATTCTTTCTTTTCTGGTAAGTAGAATCTAAAATACCGCGGAACTCAGAAAATTTTGTGGAACCAATGGTCTCGTTGTCGATCACTTTTTCACCCCTCTAGTGATAGACAAATTGTACTTAACCTACACCCGTGTTTCTCGAAGTTCTTACGTTTTACCGTTCTTAGTCATATAGTTCGTATATTGTATTAAATGACTTGCGAGTTACGATTGTAGTCATGTAGTCTGAACTTTGTATTAATTTAATCGACTTACGATTTTAGTCATGTAGTTACAATTGTTTCCTTTCATATACTGAGCGCCATCTACTGTCTGCATGTAGATCAGAATCTATAAGCAACCTGTTTTCTAAAACGTTTCTCTGTGAACGCGCGCAGTCTTGTCCAAGCAAGTTTTTCATACGGCTGTCGTCAATTTAAAGTAAAACCGGCTATTTAGTACTATGTAGAATATTTGTTGTTTCTAACGATCATTTAGGTTAAATTTAGCAATAGAAACCATGAACTGACGAGTCCTGGCTCGAGTCCTGGCTCGAGTCCTGGCTCGAGTCCTGGCTCGAGTCCTGGCTCGAGTCCTGGCTCGAGTCCTGGCTCGAGTCCTGGCTCGAGTCCTGGCTCGAGTCCTGGCCCGAGTCCTGGCTCGAGTCCTGACTCGGGTCCTGGCTCGAGTAATAGTATATCTCGCCTGATGTATCCTCCTTCGTATATATCCACTAGTCCCATCCGCCAGTAGAGTAGTCCATTTTCCGAGTTGGGAAAATAACGAAAATAACATGTAATCGTCAACAACCATTTTAATGAAAGCACACCGGTTCTTTTTTGTTTACTTTCATCTTTTATTTCACTATCCGATCTTGTTCGTTTATTCATCGTTCGGATTTCTGTAACAAATAGAAAGCATTCAATGAAAACATCCCGAGCGATAT
Source organism: Corallium rubrum (assembly GCA_964035015.1). Lineage (NCBI taxonomy): Eukaryota > Metazoa > Cnidaria > Anthozoa > Scleralcyonacea > Coralliidae > Corallium > Corallium rubrum. The sequence continues at coordinate 28,477 of CAXIUP010000085.1, read as the reverse complement.
TTTTTTACCGCTTTTAAATATTTTCATTGAATAATTAGTACGTGTTACCTTGAGCTTGAGATATCCCGTACGTCAAAAATTCAGAGTAAAATTACCCTTTTTCCCAAAATTTATTTTCTTATATAGTTTTTTTTTGTGTTTTTTTAAGAAAAAAAATTTTATATAAAGGGAAAATTTTTTTGTGAATTTATTATTTTACGATGAAGCAATTTGTATGTTCTGCAGATTTCGACAAAGTGACGGTGCGCGAGAAAAATAAGAAGAAAAAAATAGAAAATCTACAACAATCACAATCACCATCACAATCACCATCCTCGTCGAGTTCAATTTCAACTGATGAAAAATTAACTTTTAATCATGAGATCGACGTGTTGGAGCGATGTTGTTTGGAATTGGTCGTGAAGAATATCAACAAAATCTACTTCGACAAGTGTGGGTGTAGCATTACACACGCAGAAAGAACTGAATTGTTTATTCAAGAGGCTGTTGAGCGAATAAAAAGCGATAGTACAGAACTGTACGGTATTTTTTGCAGTGATATTAAAAACACTTTTCCCTTATATGATATTACGCTTGTCAGTAATATAAAAAAAATGTTAAAATGTAATATTCACGTGAGAAAAGTTTGTGACGATAATTTTGATTTTTTTAAAGAAAAACTGATGGACTATAGTTGATTTTTTTTTATATTATTTCATTTGCTGTGTAAAATGTATTCGCGTTATGACTGCGAATTTAACAAGGTAAAAAATCATGATGATTTATTTGCAGAAAAAGGAAAAGAAATATTAAAAAATGTTACGCACATTGTGGATTGTGAATGTTATCGTATTAATTCACGCGTATATTATCGCGAAGTATCGCTGTTTAATATGCAGAGCTGTAGATATGAAATGTTTCATTGTTTTATCGAAGATGGCCAAACCCTATTGGAAAATGAGTGAAAAAGATAAACGCACCATCGCACATCAATTTCAAATTCATGGATTAAAGTTATATAATTATCGAAAAAACCCACGATATTATAGTCAGACAGAATTTTTATACGAATTTTAAAAAAACTTTAGTAGTAAAACCAAAATTTTATTTGGTTATAAAGGGGGTAAAATTGAATCCGATTTATGTAAAATAACGGGTATAAAATTTGTAAATTTAGAGTATTTTGGGGTTGAAAAATATAAGAAATTAGCTAAATATTTTCATAAAGATATAAAGATTTGTAAGGAACATGTAAAACACAATGTTCATTGCTCGTTGTACGAGGTTATGCTTTTTGCAGCAAAAGTTAGCGATTTAACACTGGATATAAAAACAAGAGATAAAATTTTACACTATTATGACTGATAAAAAAATTATTATAAAAAATCCTCGTTTTTGGTTTGAATCGGCAGACAACGTTGGGAAAATTCCGGCAAAAACCAACGGTGTATATCATTTTCGAGAACGAACAGCACGTCATGGATCTATCACTACTCCTTTTGTTGATCTGCAAACGAGATTTATTACTTTTTACAATATATTTTCCGGTTTAAACTATCAAAACGGCTATCCGTTTCTTTAACACATTCTCCCGACTCAGACGCGTGGGAAAAAAGAAAAATTATTGATTGTATAGAAATAAAAATTTCTAAAAATGTACAGGCTGAAGAGGACGGGAGTATTTTCTTTACTATAGTTCAAGTAGAAAAACATTTAATAAAAAACCCGAATCAATATATTGAACAGGCGATAACACCAGATCAATTAATACATTGAGAATCAAAATCCGCGTATTTTAGTTCGCCCATGTTTTCAAGTTCAGTTAAATTAGAAAATTTAAGTTATGATTTAGGTTAACTTAATTTTGCTTCAACATATTGAATTTACAGGTTTCATTAAAAAAAAAGGGTGTAAAATATGGTGTGGCTCATTTACCCTACGTTTCGTATGAAACCCGTGTAACTTATTCTGATGATTTTTAAAAAAAATTTTTTCGTTTTTTTGTTTTTTTAAATTTATTTTAGAAAATTAATCTAAATAATATCTATTTACATCCGGTTGCACCATCCCCCGAAACTGTTTTTTTTTTTTATTTTAGTCACATTGGAATTTATTTTTTTAAAAATATTTTTTCTAGCAGTTTCAAAATCATTCATAATTTTAAAAATTTTTTTTTTTTGATCCACCCCTCTGTCTTTTTTTCCCTTTAAACTACCGTTTCCACGTTGGCGTTTTTTATTCATTTTTTTTTTCTAAAATACCCACGAGGCCAATATTCATCACCCGTAGTCAGCGAGAATTTCTTGATGTGGCTTTATAGCTGATGTGGTTTGTAATTTAAACCGGTTGTTTTGTTTTGTTGTTCCTGTAAAACAAGAATTATTTTTGTATCTCGATCCTTTCGCATCGTTACAAAATCGTGCGGGACCATGGGTTGATTTATAAGCGTCGACGTAATGGGAAGGACCGTCACATAAACTATATTGCGCTATTGTTTCAGCCCCATATTTTCGATCCATATCACGCATTGTGGGGTTTTTTCCCGTGTAGTAAACAACATCGTAAAGATGATTGAAGGGCTTTTTCCAAGCGAACAACCCCTTACCAGCGTTGGAAATTCGTGATTTTTTAATACGTAAGTTATTTTCTTTCGCTAAATGTATCCAACATTTACTTGTATGTGCTGTTCTTTTACGACATCTTTTTTTTTTCAACGTGTTGCTTCGACATTGTAGAACATTGCGTACATTTTGTGAAAATAAACTCATTTTCCGACCCCCTCTATTCACACCTTGTTTACTCATTTTTTTATTTTTTTTGGTTTTTTTTAGAATATTGTTCTTATTCCCATATAAAGATCGGGATTATTTTCTATTTTTTCTTTGCGTTTAATAAAATTTTTTAAACACTCCACTTTATACAATATATCTGAAGGTATGTTTATTATTTTTTTACGCATACAATTTAAACGCTGTGTTAATTCAAAACTTGAAATAAATATTAAATTTTCATCGTTATTTTGAAATTCTTTTAGACAGTCTTTTAAAATAAAAGGAGCAAATAATATTTGCGTGTCATTATCGACGATTTCGTAGCCGATGTAAGTAGCACCGTTATCTTTATTTTTTAAATAAACCTCGATATGAATTTGATCGTTATCCATTGGATCTTTTTTAAAAATAAAATGAGATAGCCAAAACCTTAGCTTTTTATATTTTTTTAGTTTTTTTAAAAAAATGGGAAGTTTATGTTCTAAAAAAGATAAACCTTTTTTCACATTTAATTGCGTAAATATACGTGATTCAGATAATGTTGTAATTGATCGTGTTGATGGTAAAGAAGGTGAAGAAAAAGAAAAAAAATAAATTATTTTTTTTTAGAAAGAAAAATGGCTGAAAAAACAGTGTTTACGGAAGAAGATGTGAGTGAAATAATCGAATTATTAGAAAAACGAAAAAAGAAAGGAATGGAACGTGGGGAAAAGGAAGAAAATTTTAAAACTAGTCTTATTGAAACTTCAAATAATGAAAAATTTAAATTATCTCAAAAAACACTACACGTTTCGATTGCAAGAAAAACGGGGATGAATTTTATCGCGTTTATTCAATCGCTACGCGTAGTGTTTACGTATTTGCTGAACGTAGCTCGAGCGTCTACGAATTCAGAAGATGATTATGTGCGTTTTATTTTTTCACACGCACCAAAACCTTATTTTTCAACAGCTGTTCTACCACTCAAACATTTCGACGTTAATTTTTTATTAAATATTTTTGAAAAAATGATGCAAAGCAACCGTGCGTTGATCGCTGACGGCTGGGAAACAAACGTTGTAATTCAAACGTTTCCCCATGCGTTTAGTAAAAATTAAAAAAAACTAAGGAATAAAAAAAAAAATATAGTAAACTGGGTGAGGGGGGAGATGATGATGGGGGCGGGGCTGAAGGTAAAAATGTACAAAAATACGGTCGTGATCAACGCATGGGTGTTTTTTATGTCATATGCAACGGGTTAAACAAAATTATTAAAAATTGTTGTTTTGTAGTTAGTTTATTAGTAGGGTTGTCGTACTTAAAAAAAGACGCGAAATACGTGCAAATGGAAAGATCTCCTCACACCGGTGTCGATACATTGTACACTATTGATGAAATTCGCAATATTTATGAAATGTGCGGAATACCTGAGGGATGTGTGAAAACAAAACATTACCGCGATGTTTACGAAAAATTTCTTAAACATCAGGGTGTTGATTTGGTAATATATTCGGATAAATTTGATAATAAAATAATTTACGATTCGCGCTGCGATAAAGAGGGAAATTTAATTAAGTTAACCAACGATATCGTTTGTTTGTGGCTAAATAATGAACATTATGATGTTGTTTTAAGCATGGTTAAATTTTCGAAGCTCTCACCGTACACCTTTTGTGTTAAATGCATGAGTTATTATAAACATTATGAACGTAAAGATTCGCATATATGCAATAATCACTTAACATGTCAACGTTGCTTTAAACAGTCTAATTGCGTACCCGAGTGCAAAATTGAGGGTTCTAATTGTGATATTTTATTCTATAATGAAAATTGTTTTGCGAGCCATTTAACGAATCGTGTTTTTAAACCTCTTCGCTCTAATCATGGTAAAATAACACCGTGTCAATACATGTTTTTTTGCACCACGTGTGATAAGATTGTCCCTCGATTTCGTTTTTTCACCATGAAGAATGTAAAAATGCATAACTGTGAAAAACATTTTTGTTTTCATTGTAACGATTATAAGAATAAATCGCATTTTTGTTATATGAAAACCATAAAAAAAAGAGGTAAAAGATCCAGATTTTTTTTTTTTGATTTTGAAACACGCAATGATAAGGATAAATTAATGATACCGTATTATTGCGTTGTGCAGAAAGTATGCTGTAAATGCGAAAATATTGATTTTAAAAAAAGCAAAAATTACACCGCGGATGACAATATTCTGCCCTGCTGTGGGAATCGCGAATTTGTTTTTAAAGGGGAAAATACAGTACGCGAATTATGTGAATTTATATTAGAACAAGAAAGTTCTGTTTGGTTAGCGCATAACGGGGGGCGATTTGACACGATTTTTATTTTTAGATATTTAATAAATGAAAAAAAAAATTATCCGGATACTATAATGAATGGTTGTAAAATAATGATGCTGAAAATCGCCGATAAAAATATTACTTTTTTCGATAGCTTTTCATTTTTACATATGAAATTATCAAAAATTCCCAAAACAATGGGGATCGAAGAATTAACTAAATGGTTTCATCCGTATAAATTTACAGATTTAACATATGCGGGGGTGGTTGTTGCACGTGATTATTTCGATCTTGAAAATATGGATGAAGAAACAAAAGTTGAGTTTGAAAAATGGTATTTGAAAAAAAAAGAAAAACAATACGTATTTGAAGAAGAAATGTATTACTACTGTAGTTCGGATGTTGATATTTTACGGAAAGGTTGCGTTAAATTTTCTATGTTTATGCGGGAAACCTCGGGTGTCAGCCCTTTTAACGATGTAGAATGTATCACCATAGCGAGTTTGACGTCGTTGAAAGTATTTCGAATGAATTTTTTAAGAGAGAAATGTGTGGGGATTATACCGGCTTCGGGATATAGAGGGAGAGCTAATCAAAGTGTTGTAGCGTTGATATGGTTAGAAAAAGTAAACGAGGAAGAAGCAAACGGGATGTTAGAGTACAAATGTTCGCGAAATGGTGAGAAGCAGATTTTAGGTCGTTATGTTGACGGTTTTTATAACAACGTCGTCTACCAGTTCCACGGGTGCTACTTCCACGGTTGCCCGAAATGTTATTTTCCCTACGAAGTTAACCAATTAAATAATACGAAATTTACTAACCTTTATGCGGGAACGAAAAAATTTACATATCAATTGGAGAAAGCCGGATATAAAGTAGTTGAAAAATGGGAGTGTGATTTTCGGGAGGAATCCAAACTTACAAAAAAATGTATAAGTGGAAAAAAAGCATTTTTTCACTCCTTATCTACCGTTAGAAGTGAGAGACGCGCTTTACGGGGGGCGAACATCGCCCGTTTGCTTGTTTAAAAATGCTAGTGAAAATGAAAAAATTCATTACGATGATTTTACATCTTTATACCCCTATGTTCAAAAAGCTTATAAATATCCTGTCGGACACCCGACGATTTATATTAAAGAGGAGTGTGAGGGTGTGAAAATATCTGAAGTATTTGGGTTAGTAAAATGTCGTATTCTACCACCGCAAAAATTATATTTCCCCATTTTACCCCTTCATACCAATGGGAAATTAATATTCCCCTTGTGTCGCACGTGCAAGGATACAATTCAATTAACGCGTTGCACACACAACGAAGACGAACGGTGTATTTTTGGCACGGACTAGCGTAGAAGTAAATAAAGTTATTGAAAAAGGATATCAAATTATTAAAGTTTATGAAATTTACCATTACCCGTGGCAAGAAAGAATTTTTCAAGAGTTCGTGAATTGTTTTTTAAAAATAAAACAGGAAGCATCCGGTTTTCCCGACGAATGTTACGATGAGGATAAAAACTTAATTGATAGCGAAGTTGATAAATATATCGCGGATTATTATAAAAACGAGGGAATTTTATTAGATAAAAATAAAATAGAGTATAACCCTGGTTTACGCGCCACAGCCAAAAATATACTAAACTCGCTTTGGGGTAAATTTGCGCAAAACGATAATAACACGAAAGTCGATTTTTTATCTGATTGCCACGAGCTAATAGCGCTAGCAAACGATCCGAATGTAGAATTAACTTCAACTGATTTTGTTAACGAAAATATCCTACGTGTCACTTATCAAAAATCCGACGTTGTTACAACACCGTTAAAAACGGGGAACGTAGTTATTGCGAGTTTTGTCACAGCCTACGCGCGATTAAAATTGTACGAATTGATAGATGGTTTAGGCGAACGAGTTTTATATTTTGACACCGATTCTGTAATTTACACGAATAAAAATACCGATGAATTAGTTAAGAGGGGGAATTACTTAGGGGAATTAACAAAGGAGTTAAAAAAAACGAGTGGATCACTCAATTTTGTTCAACGGGGCCAAAGTCGTACTCGTACCGAACAAATTTAGACAATGAAGTTGTACATATAAAAGGGTTTAGTTTATCCAATGAAAAAATAAAAAAGAAGTTAAATTTCGAATCATTAAAAAATTGTGTTGAAAAAAATTCGCAAGTAATCAAAATTAAATATACAGATAAAATAACTCGCGAAAAATTAATCATATTTTTATTGGAGATGAAGTTAAACTATTTACTTTTACCTTTAATAAACGCGTGGCTAAAAATAATTTTTACACTGTTCCTTATGGTTTTTTAGAGACGTAAATTAAACGAAGCTGTAATACCATTTCAACACCCTTTTATGTTAACGTTATGCGGTCCATCTCAGTGTGGAAAAACGTTTTGGATCTATAAATTATTGCAATCTATCGAGGTAATGATTACGCCTTTAATTAATAAGGTTGTTTTTCTATACACAATACATCAACCGCTGTACAGTGAGATCGAACGCGTGGGAAAGGAAAAAGGATTGCAAATTGAATTTATCGAATGTAATAAGGGTATACCGAAAGCGAGTGATTTGCAAACGAGTTTAAACGATAATACTCTAGTCGTTTTAGAAGATCTTATGACTGTTTCCGCTTCTTCGAAATTTTTTTTAGATAATTTAAATAATTTTGCATGTCGTGACGCACATCATAAAAATATTAGCGTTATTTTCGTGTGTCAAAATTTGATGTACGGTGACGGTAAATTACGAAATTCACGTATCAACAGTCAATATCATTTAATGTTCAAAAATTTAGCTGATGTTAGAAATATGTATACTATTGCCGACAATAAGAAAATTAAGCGTGAAATATTTAGTTCTATTTTAGACGATATTAATAAAGATCCCTACGGATATTTATTATTTGATAACAACCCAAATAGTTACGAAAATACACGTGTACGAACTGATATATTTCCCGGTGAAAATACGATAATTTATAACGTGTAAAAAAATAATTTTTTTTTAAAAATAAATAAAATATATTATATAATGTTTTGTTATTTATTTTTATCTTTATTATATGAAAAAAAATGAAACAACGTGGTGGGTTTTATGATTATTATCGCAGGAAACGCGAAATTCAGCGCGGGGGATTTTATGATTTTTTCGCGCGAAACGCGACAATGAACTCGCGCGTTTACACCGTGCAAAAAAACAAAAAGGTGGTGGTGTGAGGTCGAGACGGCATAAGCGTAATAAAAGTGTTGCGCGTTATAACCCAAATTGGTAAAAGGAAATTTTTTTTTTTAAAAAATGGGTAAAAAAAGACAACGTGGTGGGACAACAGCGTATGTTCTGGGAATGCGTTTCCCACCAGGGATATACCCTTTACAACGTGGTGGGAGAAGAAAAATTGGGTGGTTTCCTTTTAAAGGACTTTTAACTAGAGCGGGTTTAAAACAAAAAGGTGGTGTTATGAAAAAAAGACAAAGAGGAAGGGAATGAAAAAAAGACAAAGAGGAAAAAACCAAAAAGGAGGGATTTTTTCCCTACTTCCGCTTTTAGGGTTGCTTGGATAAAATAAAACAAACAAAAAAATTTTAAAAATTATTTTTTAATAAAAGATTCATAAAAATTACGACAGCATTGTTGTTTTTCTTTACTACTACTTTTACATTTTTTTAATATTAATTTATCGATAACACTACCGAATCTAAAATCTAATTGTTTTCTTAAGTTAATTTCATTTCCTATTTTTGTTTTACTTTTTTTCCCCCCACCATTTATTATTTTTATTTTCTATTTTATTTCTACTTTTTTCGTATAAATATAATAAACACCAATACCCACCCGCAAGTATACGTTACTTTCGATTGTAATTGGGTTTTTTGAACATAAATAAATTTATTTTTTCCCCCCCAAAATTTTACCCAATAACTACGTTGATAAAAATCAACGGGTTTTGCAATACTATCAAAAAAAAAGCTCCCAAAAAAAATTTTTTTAAAAAAAATTCTCAAACGCTAGCTTATTAATCTCGTCGGTATACAGAAAACGCTTTAAAAAGCATATGATTTTACAATTTTTTTAAATTTTTTTACGTTGTTCTACCACGATTTTTTTCATCAGTTTTTTCATCACCGAGTGATTCACCACTACTACTTTTTTTTCCCAGTTCTTTAAATAGAAAATTATCTGAGTCGCTTGACTCGCTTGTTGTTGTTGTAACGTATTTTTTTGAAGCATACTGTTTTCTCAATACATTGTTTTTAATGATACTTGCAGGCATTTGTTTTTTCTTTAAAAATTTTAAAGCATTTGCGCGCTCGCTAGGATTTAACATAAACTGTTTGCTAGCGTTGTGTGATAAATCGTGTATTAAATCTGTTCGATTAACAGTTTCCTGTCCCATTTGAAGAGTAGCGCTTTTCAATCCTTTTTTCTTAAAAAAATCTCTTATTTTTCTTTCACTGATCGTTCTGGCTGTAGGAACTTCATCCACTTCCGGTTCCGCTGGTGTTGTAGTAAGCGCTAAACTGTCTGCTTTACGTTTAACGGCGTTTTTCTGTTTTAAAAATTGCACCATACTTTCACCAACACGATCTTTTTGTTTTAATTTAACAGCATCGCTCATCGCTTTTCTTTTTTCTTGCAACTGAAATTCATCTTGTTTTTTTTATTCCTTGAAGAAGTTTATTATTTTCGTGATCAGATTTTAAATATTCAAACAGTTCATTAAATTTAACAGCCTCGATCAATTGTAATTTATTCATTTTCTTTTTTAATTTTACTTAAAAATGTAAGCGCTCTTTCAAACACACTAGCCAGACAATGATCTTCACATATCATGATCTTAAGATCGTGCGAATTAATCTTTTTATTGATCATTTTGTTAAGTATAAATAAATATTCATTACCACATTTTACATGAATTCTTTTCTCCACAATATTTTTCGCTAAAATTAATATATATTTTTTAAAATTCTCATGGTATAATTGGTGTTTTTTAACCATATTCACTTTAAAAAATTCTTTAAGCGAGGGTAGAATTTTTTTTTCTCATTTTTTTTTCCATAAGTTGATTATATAATATTAAAGATTTTAATATTTGCGCCTTGTCTGACTCTTCGTCACTTTCAGAAAAAGAAGTCATTTCTTCTTCACCATCAGTTTCAGAAAAAGAATTTATTTCTTCATTTTCTGAAAAAGATGGTATTTCTCCTCCTCCTCCTCCTCCTCCTCCTCCTCCTCCTCCTCCTCCTCCTCCTCCTCCTCCTCCTCCTCCTCCTCCTCCTCCTCCTCCTCCTCCTCCTCCTCCTCCTCCTCCTCCTCCTCCTCCTCCTCCTCCTCCTCCTCCTCCTCCTCCTCCTCCTCCTCCTCCTCCTCCTCCTCCTCCTCCTCCTCCTCCTCCTCCTCCTCCTCCTCCTCCTCCTCCTCCTCCTCCTCCTCCTCCTCCTCCTCCTCCTCCTCCTCCTCCTCCTCCTCCTCCTCCTCCTCCTCCTCCTCCTCCTCCTCCTCCTCCTCCTCCTCCTCCTCCTCCTCCTCCTCCTCCTCCTCCTCCTCCTCCTCCTCCTCCTCCTCCTCCTCCTCCTCCTCCTCCTCCTCCTCCTCCTCCTCCTCCTCCTCCTCCTCCTCCTCCTCCTCCTCCTCCTCCTCCTCCTCCTCCTCCTCCTCCTCCTCCTCCTCCTCCTCCTCCTCCTCCTCCTCCTCCTCCTCCTCCTCCTCCTCCTCCTCCTCCTCCTCCTCCTCCTCCTCCTCCTCCTCCTCCTCCTCCTCCTCCTCCTCCTCCTCCTCCTCCTCCTCCTCCTCCTCCTCCTCCTCCTCCTCCTCCTCCTCCTCCTCCTCCTCCTCCTCCTCCTCCTCCTCCTCCTCCTCCTCTTCCTCCTCCTCCTCCTCCTCCTCCTCCTCCTCCTCCTCCTCCTCCTCCTCCTCCTCCTCCTCCTCCTCCTCCTCCTCCTCCTCCTCCTCCTCCTCCTCCTCCTCCTCCTCCTCCTCCTCCTCCTCCTCCTCCTCATCCTCCTCCTCCTCCTCCTCCTCCTCCTCCTCCTCCTCCTCCTCCTCCTCCTTGATTCACCCTTCTCCATCTCCGTGGAAGAAATGAATAGTTTTTTGTTTTTCAAAAATTATATATCGTATAGCATTCGAGCTGGTGTTTTCATCCCAACTTTTATCTCGTTACGAAATTCACCAATAAATAAAATTGTTCCTGCATTGGTATTTTGTGAAAAATCCAAATGTGCATTGACGACACCACTGGGGCGGCTAGGTAACACTTTTAAATTAGTGTCGTTATTTGAAGTTAAATCAAAAGCTAAAATTGCATACCCAAACATAAATTCGGTATAAGTCATCGGCATTTCGGAATGGTTTTTATTAAGAACGCGACGTAATTGTTCGTATGCTTCAATTGAATTTTTTATTGTCGATACGTTTACGTTGTTTACCGTGACGCACACGGATGAATAATGTTCCCATCTAAAATAAAAGGGATTCGCATTAAAACCACCAGCAAAATTGGCCCGTCTCGAATACACAACGTTAAACGAACAGGACAGGCGCCGTTGAAAACATCGTTTTCTATGTGCGATCTTCGTCCATCGGGAATAGTCGACGTTACCGTGCGGAATGTCGATGTATAATATCGAGCTTCTTGTGAATTGGTGACAAACGCTGTATTTAACGCGTTAGTCAATTGATCTTTCGGTTTATAAACGGGTATTCTTAAATGTAAATCTTCTAGCGAAATTCTCGCCGTCGCTAAGGGTAGATCTTGATGCTCAGTGCCCATGCACACGATATTCGTAGGTGCTCTGGCAAATTTTACTTCGATTTTGAAAGCTGAGGGTAGAAAAACTTCACCACCACTTTCACTAAAACACGGGAGATCGAGTTTATCGATAAGTTGTGCCGCGTCGATATTAGAGAGCTTAAGCATACAGGCGTTTTAGAGCCACGGACGGCGATTGAATTCAATAGCATTTTTCATTCAAAACAATGATAATGAGCAATTTAAAATCCCAAGAGCAAAGTGAACGCCGTCGTCGTTCTACACAAGACGTCATTGAAAGCATTTTCACGTTCTTGAGACGACGGGAACGTCTAGAACGTTGAGGCCTGTCATCGTTGTTTTACTACAATAGACACGCTTTTAAAGTAGAAAACTTGTATTTTAAGGGGGATAATTTCATTGCATTACAATATAAAATAAAGGATCTGTATTTTTATAGATGAAATTTAAGCTTATAAGCTAACAGTTTAGATATGTGATTATCCATAGCCTTTGTTTTGGGTAAGAAAGTCTTTTCAAAGAATACGCGGTTCAGTAGTTCTGTATTGTATTCCTGTTCTTCCGGTCACCGTCCGTGTCTCAAAAACGCCTAATATGCTTAAGGTGGCTATTGTTTGTAATCGTGTGTCTAGCAAGACTACCCAAATTATTCCCAACAACGGTGTCCATTTGGCCAGCGGTATCTAAATACGCGCAATTTACTTCCGGGGAATCTTTGTACATTTTTGGTGTTTCACGCGTGAGAAATTTTATATACGATGAAACATAATTAAAATTATCAGATGGTGTAATTAAATTTTCATTTATTTTTAAATCTGCTGTTTTCCACAAAGTTCGTAGAGGGAAGGATGGGACAACCAATAAACCGGCTGCTTGAAGAGCCCCCCCCCCCCCCCCCCGCATCTCGAATTGACATTTCACCGTGTATTCTCGCATTGCTTGTTTTTATTAAACCAACGTTGTTTCCATTTCGTCTAAACGAATACGTATCTGAATAAGGTGTGTTGGGAATGGGGTGAATTGTATCGGTTCTGTTCTCCGTAAAAAGATCATTAAAAGGTGAAGATTTAAATAATTGTAAGGGTTTTGAAAATAATGTCTCATGTTGATCGATCTCCTCATCGTGGGGGTTTTCCATTTAAAAAAAAATTAAATATTAATTTTAAGAACATTTCCCGCAGTGTCCAATAACTTCGGTAAAAACATTCCAAGTGCCATTCCAGCACCAAAAGCCCCCCCTTTTTGTACTTTTCTTCTTTTTGGTTTTCTTCTTTTTACTTTTCTTTTATTTTTATAAAATTCTTTTTTCCCCATTTTTTTTTGTTTTTTTTACCCAACACGTGATAACAAATGAATTTTTAGACAAAATAATTTATTAAATACATAAAAAAAAAATCATATTACATTTTTTTTAGGATTTTTACAAAAAAAATTTTAAAATAAATTTAAAAATTATCTAAAAAGACGTAAAAGTTCAGGATGCACGTTTTTCTTTCTTTTTTTAGGTTTTACAAAATTTTTTTCATGATCTTCATCCATATTAGAGGGTAACCCCACACGTCCGTTGAGTAAAATTTCTGCTTTAGTTGCGTTTTTTTCTCGTTTGATTACAAAAGAGTTGCGTTGATATCCACCACCATTTTTCTCCCGTTTAATAAATCCAAATAGTCTTTTTCATCTAATTTAGATGATTTTTTTTTTCACTCATTTTTTTTTTTTATTCTCTCTTTATTCGTCCTCTTCAAACAAATTCAGTGTGAGTATAATTTCTTCATCTCGCAATCTTTTTTCAGCATTTTTTTCATACAAGATAAAAAATTGAATTTTTTGTTCCATAGTGTTTGATAATAAAATTAGTGGGAGTTTTTTTTTATACTCCAATTTTTTTGGGTTTTTTTCATCATGAAATAATAATAAACGTTTAGATAATAACATATGCTGATCTTGGGTGGTGCCCAGCACACCACAATATCTTTTATTATAATATGTTAAATTTTCAATTTTTTTCTCATCATCGTTGGTTTGAATATTAGAAAAATCTAATTTTCTACAAAATAATAAACGAAAATTTCCTCGAGTTCTTTTACATTCTATAGAATTTAAATTCCATAATACTTTTTTATCGCTGTATGAAAAAGACGAAAAAGGAAATGAGATCTCGTAGTCAATTATAATTAACCTATTTTCATGCGCTTTAAAATGTAATTTAAGCATAATGAACTACACCTTCGATACTAACAGTTCCCGAATCAAATGGGACTTTATCCCCTACACTATCTTTTAACGTAATGTGTAACGATGAAATATTTGTTTTTTTAAATTTTCTTTTAACCGGTACTGGTGGGGAGTAAATTATTAATTCGCCATTTCCCATCCCTTGTTCACTCCAACGAATCGGAATTGTAGTGATAAGTTCGGAAGATGTGTCACCAATAAAACTTCTTTCAAGTTCATTACAATAAACAAATATTTTATCTAGACCGTCAGATATGTCGGGAAAATAAGGTGCTACAACCGATTGTGTTGTATCATAAATTTTTCCACTTTTTGATTGACTAAATGTAAAAACTTCATCCACAAATCCCAGCATAAAAGCTAATTTTTTAGAAATTTTCATTTTAATATCGATACAAAATTTTTTATCGGTACCCCATGATGAAGCGGTTGACATATGATAGTAATCGGCATCATCCCCATCATACCCTTTAGGTTTACTATTAATAAGCAATGTCGGTGTTTCTTGATTTAACCAATATTCACAGCGTATATTTACTGTTATTTTTACTTTACCGCCTGATGTTAATGTAAACACTATATCATATTCATTTAAAGCGTTATTTAAATACTGCAATAAATTTTCAAAGTATAGATTCCCTCTGGAATGATGAATTTGTCACTAGTTATGTTTAGTTCACAGGCTACGTAACCGTGCGTCTTTTTTGCTATACTTAAAATCACAAACATTATAATGAAATAAAAACCAACAAGAGTCTCTGGTAATATTTTTCGTCGTTCCCGGGTAAGAAATAGAATTTAATTCAAAAAATGCTTCATGATTTAACCCGTCAATTGGTTCGGCTAATTTCATTTCAAATTCATTTGTGTAGTTTGTACCACACCCATCATCTAACTACGGTGTTACTTAAAATTTGTAAATTCATAATGGTTGTAATTCTTCACGATAAAATATTCCGGTGATTTTTTCCTCGTTTAAATCTTCCAATTCGTACGTCACAGGATCCGTTACAAATACTTTTTTGATTTTAAATTTTTCGTTCGTCCACCGTCGCAAACTACTTTTTTCAAAAATATTCGTTTTTCCACGCGCTATCCGCACAAGCGTTCCTTCTTTCAGCACGGTTTTAGTAAAAGTAACGGGTGATATCATTTTACGTAGTAATATATTTTTTATTTTATTTTTTTTATCCCTACGATAAAGTTCGTACTGCGTTAATCCTCCCAAACTTTTATGCGGTGATTTATTGTATCTTTCGAGAATTATGTGAAAATAAGAATAATAATCGAATTCCCCAGTTAGCGTTAAAACACGACGAACCATTGTTTTTAAAGTTTGAATTACTCTTTCAACGTGAGATGCTTTAATTTCACGATTGAACATGTGAAAAACTTCAAAATTGTATATTTTTTTTAATACTTTACGAATTATTTGAAATTCAGATCCTTCGTCGCACTGAATTTTTTTAGGCGGATCTTCTTTTTTTAAAATTTTTTAAAATTTATCCGCTGTATTTTTTGCCGTTTTTTTCTTTAAAAATTCCACCCGCACGTAGCGTGAATAAACATCAATACACACAAGCCAATAGCGAAATTGACGATTAAATCTCGCCAAATCTTTATTTTCTGCTAAATCAATTTCCCATTGTTCATTCTTCTCACTCACATGTATATTTAATCGTCTACATTTTTTTCTAGCGAGTTTATGTTGTTTATATTTTTCTAAATGTTCCAATTCTAACGTTTCTCCTTTTAAAAGTCTCGATGCTTTTTTAATAAAATCTTCGGAAAACGTTGACTTCTTCTTTCTAACCATTTTTTTCTTTTCTAAAAAAAGAAAAAAATTACAATCTTTCAGAGAGACGTTTAAGTTCTTCAAAAGCAGCAGTACGTATCAAACTAACAAAATCTACTTCATCACACTCTTTTAACCCATCGTTGATTTCATCATTATATCTACAAACACAATCTTCTAAAGTTAGCCTACCCGATTGAAAAAAATACATTAATTCAGTTACAGCGTTTTTATTTAATTTATTTGTTTTTATTTCTTCATCAAACTCACATTCAACTTCTAATGGTTGTTCTTCAGAAACAGTCTTCTTCTTCTTCGCGGATTTGTCGATTTTCTCTTTATTAAGTTTTCTTTTTTTTCCCACCGGCTGTTCCGCACACATCGTGGTGAAAACGACCCAATTGTATCGCGATCTCTTGCAGGTTGTCTGTTTTTTTAAAGAAAAAACTCCCCCACTCGTCATCCCACGACTCATCGCCTCCGACCACTATGATGTCGTCGGGGGTGGAAGCAGCGTTCTCGTCAAAGGTTAAATCTTCGTCGGGAATAACGATGGATTTTTTCTGCACCACTAATTCACCTGCACCATAACCGCTTCCACGTAACACCAAACGCATAGAATCGTTTTTGTAGTTTCGATATGCCGAAACCACAATATGAACGTGCTCGTCCCAATTGACCGTCGCATTGGTTTGTTGAAGAACACTCACTAACTCGGGAATCGCGTCCATTTCCACTTCCATCATCGCTTGCATAGTGAACTTCACACGCATGCTTTACTCGTGGGGTATACTTTTGCTAGTATTGCTTTACTATTCTTCTTCTGAAGAGCGACCACTTTTCGCGATAAATCCGCATACTTTTGAAGTACACGTTCGTTTGTGACATATTGTTTTAAATATAATTCCATAATATAATAATATAGGTGGGGTTTTTTTCTATTAATTAATTTTTTTAGACGCTGTTCAAAAAAGTTTGAAATAAAAAAGTGTTTAGCACACTTTTTCAATAGAAGAAGAATAATAATAAAACGCACTACTCGCTGTGTTGCGTGGTGGAGTATGCAAAATGTATACGTGTGAAAGTTTCATTTATAATTTTTTTGGAATTAAAAAAAAGTTTTTGTTTTTTCACCATATTAGGAGTTTCTCAGTTTTTTGTGTTTTTTAAATTTTTTAATATAAATAAGGAAAAAAGGAAATGGTTTATTTAAAAAAAATGTTTGTGCCGGGAAGTTTACGTACGAGTAAGTAGTTTTAAAAATACAAAGACACGTGAAAAAAATAGTGATATTTATTATTTTTTTATTTTTATTTTTTTTAGAGAGGTAAAAAAAGACGGGGAAAATGAAAACGCGAAAGACAACGAAAAAAATTGTATTATCAGTAAATAAAGTGGTGATTTTGTAAAAATTCATCTATTTCGTTAGTAAAATCGTGATTTCTACTTAACGACCAATAATATTTATAAGGTGAAGGTGCAACACCCGCGCTACACACCAGTTCAAAAATAACTTTATCACTACCCTTTGTAAAATAATCTTTTTCCACGCCGATTATTTTAAATTCAACCCCTGTATTAATTAATAAGTATATTTGTTCAAATTGTATCACTATCGCATAAATTTCTCCTGTGTTAATTCCACGCAAAATAGCATCATATTGATTCCTAATATGCATTTTATTCTAAAAAAATTAAATTACATTCTTTTAATCAATTTGTACAGTTTTTCCCCACCATAATTACAAAAAATAAATAAATAAACAAATTTGCTGCTCGTAAAGTTTTTTCACTATTCGTTCTAACACTCATTCAAAAGTGTAAATTTAGACAAGTCAGCAATACTTTGGTCATTAGGTAAAATAAAATTTACATAACGATGTTTACACAAAACTTCGTCTCTACTTGACACATGAACATAAGAGTATAGAAATTTTGTTTTAAAATCATAACAACCGTAGCCGCGATAATCGCTGAATATAACTTGCACGTGAGCACGTTGTTGTTTTAAACAATTTTTTTAACTTAATTTTTTTATAGTATAATTGGTAAAATTATCTAAATGGTTAGTGCATTTTTTCTGACAATTTTTGTACATGCAAATTTCCCGTGTTCTATACAGATAACTAGCGTAAGAATAATCATCATCATCGATAATATATTCCCCGTTCTTCCATATAATCCCCATTCGAGTTTCTAATTTTCTTTCAATAAATTTACTTATTCCATTAACTGAATACTCTATATATTTTTTACTTAATAATATTCCTATAGGGTTATGATTCTCGCAATAAAATAAAAAAATCAACGCGAGCGAATATAACAAATCAATGTCGATATCGCAATTGGAAAACAAAATCGAAAACAAGTCGGGAGCGATTGTGTATAGATAATACGCGGTCATTAAAACTCTTTCGCCATGCTTTAAATTGATAGAATGAAATAATTTGTACAGCATCATGTTTGACCCGTGACAAGCGTTCATTTCATTCGTCACACTGTTTACACACGCTAATTTATGATACAGTTCGGTATGTTCTTGTCTAAGCAAATATGGTATATCAAAAAAAAAAAAAATTATTAGAATAAAAATCACAACAATAAAAATCGTGTGTTCGCTTCAACATTATCCCCCCTCTCAGTGTTCGTACAACACCCCATCCACGACGACGATTCTTTTCAAAATATGGTAATAAATATTGTTTGCCGTTCTCAATAACAACGTGTGGGCGGTAGTTTATCTCGCACTCTTTACCAAGCGCTCTTCCTTTATATAAATAACTTCTAGCGTGAAAAAAATAATCTATATCGTCCTCATCCAGCTCTTTTTCATACGGTGATCTTCTTTCAATAGCAGCTATATAATGTCCTTCGTAATAATCCATCACACCCGCTATCCAATATAACATCCCCATATAACAATACGAAAAACGTCGGAATTCAGGAATTAAACAGAGTATCATTTTTAACATGGAAAATTTAATATTTTCCTGATCAGAAGCGCTCGTTTTCACAACACCATCATGCGTGTGTTTCGACATTTTTTTGTTTTCAGAAATATAAACACCGAGTAAATTTATACACTACCCTAAAAAAATTCTGATGATTTTTTGTGTTTTTTCCCCTAATAGTTATAAGACCGAAAAGCATAAAAGAATGAGAATAAATTTTTAAAAAACAAAAAAAATGGATTTTGTACCAGTACGGATTGTCGCTGATGGTGAACAATTAGATGTTGGTCATATGCGAATAGTGAATAGAGCGTGGGGGGAATTTATCCGTAAACGTAAAGAAATCAATTCACTGCTCAAGTTCAGAAACGCACAAGTTGGATTCTTTACAACACTATTAAAAATAATGCGTAGTGGACCTGATATAGAGTTTTTTGTCGACTGTGATGATCATTTCATGATAGATGAAACACCGATGGTGAAAGAACAACGGAAGAATAAGGTTCTTCTAGCGACGGTGATTAATGAAAAAATCACGCGTTTCGAAGCAACGTTAATGTGGTGCGATGTATGGGATAAAAACGTTAAAGAAATCGATTTTGCAAACGCTATGTATCATGTGTACCCGGAAACTCAAAAATATTTTAGACCAGAGGGAAATAATGCTGGAAAAATTTACTGTACGAGTAGCTGCTAAAAAAAACATTCTACAAACTTCTACATTTTTTTGTTGTTGTTTTTTTCCCAAATCTTCTTGTGCTAATGTTAATAATTTTCAATATTCTTCAACCTTAAATGTTCAACTAGATGTAAAAAAATGTACTAATAATATGTTCATTGTTCTTTCGTAGTTCTATTCCCAGCAAATGTTCATTTGTTCTTTCGTAGTTCTACTGTGGTTTCCTCTCCCCATATACTTCCCCGCGAATAAAATAGATTTCCTTGAAATTCTTCGCCTCTCTACTTTTCATAACTTCGACTTCTTCTACTCCATTTACAACGCGAGTTATCTTCGCAATCCACCAATTTTTATTCACAACCCAGTCTTCTCGTTTTTCCCCATCAGTCAGTCAGCAACATTTCGTTATAATAATAGGATCCCATGCTTTGCTCGTCTGCTAGTTGAGTTTGAGTAAAAAATTTGATTTTAGATCTTTTATCAATTTTAGACGGGAAGTTTCTAATTTCACACCAGATTTGGTAAATAAAAAAAAAAAAATAAATCATATGCTACACACTTGAGAATAAAGTCAACAACGGTACTTCTGTTATTGGCATAGTCAAAATCCCACGGTATTCTAAGTCAACACCGGAACTTCCTGTCAAATTCCTACGATTTTTTCCGATTTTTATTTTTTTTCCTCAATTATAAAATCCGAAGGTCAGGAGTATGACAAGGAAGTTAAAAATTAAACAGATGTTTACAATATCACGCATTTTTTGTGTTTTTTTCTTTTTCCAAATCCTGGGTGATGTATACGATCCCACATGTTGTTCATAGTTATAAGTATTTTCATGTTTATTCACCAGTGTCCAATAATGTACATATTTTATCCTCTGTATTTTTGAGTTATAAGATAAATTAACAGCGTTGAAGTAAACCACATCTTCATTGTGATGAAAATAATCTTCTTTCACAAGAACCACTTTAAGATATGACGCATAACATTTTTTCAACATTGGGTATATCTCATCAAATTCAATAAACTTTCTTCTTATAATAATCGGATTTTCTTCTTCACTCTCCATTTTTTAGCTAAAATAATTTTTCCACCAACGCGACTGCCTACTTATACAATCGCACTTGCCAATACATAATACTTAATTTTTTTGGGAAAATTTCTTTTACAATAATCACAAAAAATTTCAAAACAACGACAATGGTGACATGTGTAGTAGCATACTTTACTATCTTCATATAAAATTTGATCGCAACTACCACAGAAACGGATCATTTTCTTATTATCTCCTCCAGTAATATTTTTCTTCGTAAATCCCTCAGATACTTTTGAGCAGCTTCTTGTTTCGCACGCTTTTTTGCTCGTAATACCGATTCTATATGCAGTCAGAGTAAATAAGAATCGCAATGAAGATTATTTTCTTCTAATTTCTGAATAAAAAATTCGTCGTATCACAAATCACAGCGTCAAGAATCATCTTTGTTCGCTCACACATCTTTTCAAAATAAATGAACGAGAATAAAGTCAACAACGGAACTTCTGTTATTGATATAGTCAAAATCCCACGGTATTCTAAGTCAACACCGGAACTTCCTGTTTGACTTACCCAAATTCCTACGATTTTTTCCCGATTTTAATTTTCCCCCCTCAATTCTACCTGCGTCAAAACAAACAAACTACCCTATATGGAGAAAAATCAATTTTTGTTTATTCTGAAATATTTTGATAAAAAAATTCGTCGTATCACAAATCACAACGTCAAGAATCATCTTTGTTCGTTCACACATCTCTTCAAAATAAATGAACGAGAAGGGAATTTTTTTTTATAGTTTTTTTATTCTAATAGAAATAACAGATAAAAAATCTCAACAATGTAAAAAAACAAAACAAAAAAAAACTCTCGCATTATTATTATGGGATAAAGTCACATTATCGCGAGTATAAAGATATAGCAAAAAACTTTAAAAAAAATTTTTTTCACACGCTAAAAATAATATAAGTTTATTTATTTTATTCGTGTGTTTTTTTCCTTGCTGGATTTCAACTTTTCGTGATTGTTCTTCTTTATCGTTGTAAAAAACATTGTCAATATATTCACTATTCATCCTCGTTTCTTCTCTTCTCCACCACAGTTTGAAAATTCAATTTCTCGATGTCGTATCCCTTTTCTTCTAACCTTTTATCAACACGCTTCTTTAATTCACGCGTCGCGATTTTCGACTCTTCTGCGATAATTTGATCAATCTCGCACCTGCAACCATAGTGTAGTTCATTTTGCAATGTTCTTCTACGCCAACGAGTCTTTCTTTTTATACAAGTACATTTGCTAGTGTGTACTCCAGTTTCGATTACTTTTGGTGAGATTTTTCGACACAATTCACAAAAAATTATATTAACATCACATTTTCTACACGTAAAATAACACCGTTCAAACCACACTATCGATTGACGACAAATATTACAAGAAACCATTAAAAAAAATTATATTTCACAATCTCCTAAAGACGTGTCCGATACTGCGTGTCGGAGTACCTCACAATAACTTTCCCAATTCAACAATTCATCATCTTTTTTTCCTTTTACCACGTACGCTGCAATAGCTTGTTTTACACTTAGACGGACGGCCACCATAGTGAAAAGCGCTCTAAAAAATCTTTGTTGTTTGCTTGTAACAAAGAATGCCATCAAACATAGATACATTGTATAGACATTTATCAAACACGCTAGGGTAGTTGGCACCTTGGGTTTCGACTTTGAAGGTTAAATTTGGACGTTTTTCGGTAGCCATCGCAAGCGCTTCGAATTTTGTCAAACATTCACGCCAGGCTTTCCCTTGAGGTTGCTATGCAGCTGATACTTAACCGTGATTGGCTAGCGATTAATAAACAACCAATGAACGCTCGCGTGTCAAGTGCATAAAGAAACGCCCCTTGGATACACAACGAAGAGCCGCATTAAAACGTGTTCGATCGCTCTCTCGAAAAGAAATACAAAGCAAAATCCGAAGTTTAACTTTAAAAGAGAAGACTATTCACACGGGAAAGTTCGTATAATCTTTTTTCTACTTATTTAATACAATCTTTTAACGTGTTAGTTGTTGTATAATGTAATTACGTTCGTGTCCCGTCGTATAAACATATGACTCTGTGTGATGTCATTTTATTATTCACCGCTTTCACTGCGGGTTTTATAGGTATTTGCATAAGTAAACAAAACCTATTTTACTTCTCTACTGCACACAGTTTTCAGCTTAGTCATGTAGAGAGTTCTTCCAAACGACCCAAACAGGGGTTCGTTTCTCGAACTGTTCTTTCGCACTATGCAGCAAAAACTCAAACAGTAATGGCTTCGACATCGAGGTCAAAAAGGAAGACAGAAATAGCTCCAGTCAGTCCAGTAACTGTGTTGAAAAGGAGAAAGGAAGAAGCAGACACCGTCACTGAGTTATCAGATGATATTTGTCTGTTTTGCCAAGCTGGAGAACCCAGCGATCTGAGTAGTGCCACGGAGGGAGGACGAAGCCGAGTTCTCGAAGTAGCACTGGAAAAACAAATGTTACATGACATTAGCTCAAATAATATTATTGATAGAATACAATCTACTATGATCAGTAGTGATCAGGGCGAATTATTAGATATACAATGGCACCGTTCATGCTATAGTAAATTCACTCATCAAGGCATGCTAAATAGGCTTAAGAAAAAACAAGAGGCTGTTTCACAGGTAGCAGACACTGCTAGGCAAGAAATACACAAGCCTTCCAGGCGTAGCAGACATGAACATGCAATAAATTGGGAAATGTGCATGTTTTGCCAAAATAGTGATGGTAAAAACATGCGGAATGTAATGACAATGGAGCTGTCTGAAAAAATTATATCTATGGCAGAGCGAGATCTGGTCATGCGAGTAAGGCTAGCTAATATTAGTGACCTTGTAGCATCAGAAGGGAAATATCATATACAGTGCTGGGTTAAGTTCCAAAGGAAGGTAGCTAAAATAAAATCAGGGAACACACAAAAAAGAGATCACTGCCTTGATAGACTTTGTGCTGATATACTGACAGGTCTGACCTCTGGTCATGTGTATGACATGGGAACTATCTGGTTTCGCTACACCAAAATGGGTTTGCAGGAAAATATTCAGCTTCCCCAAAAATACACAACAAGAAGAAAATCTTTTTATGATGATGTCCAAGAAATACTTGGGGAAAGGGCAGGTTTTGTTCGGCCCATAGATCCCAAAGCTCATCTCCTTATATACCCCAGTAGTGAGTCTGATTTTGCTATAGCTCAACATCTAGCATCAATTATACAGGTAGATGAAGACAATCTTGATGACACAGATGAACTTGTTCCCTTGCAAAACAGCTCACTGCAAGAACTGGTTCACACAGCCCTGCATATAAGGAATGATTTAGAAAATACACCAGGTCACAGTGCTGCATGGGGTGGGATTGATCAGGACCATGTTGCCAAGGTTATACCAGAAAGTTTATACCTTTTCCTTTCAGTTCTGCTTGGGGGTACAGATGTCTTAGCACAACAATCATGCAAATTAGACAATCAGATTAGTAGTATCGCTCAGGATATAGTTTTTCAAGTCTCTAAAAAAAGAAAATTGACTCCAAAGCATATCCGGCTCGGTCTAACACTACACCAGGCAACAAGATCAAAAAAGCTTGTTGACTTATTTCATGCAGCTGGTCATACAATTGGTATGGATACAATTAGAAGAATTGACACTACAATTGCTTCAGATATTCTAGCCAGATATGAACAAAATGGAAATGTCTACATTCCCTATGAGCTTGTGCCATATTGCCCTAACTGTATTGTTCTGGCTTCATGTGACAATATTGATGTGCTTGAAGAGACAATAGATGGAAAAAACACATTCCATTGCACTCAAATGATGTTGTGGCAAAGAGGACCTGCAAAAAATAGGTGTGACACAGATAAGAAAATTAACAGAGCAAAAAACACTAACCCGAGATAGTTTAGTTAAATTCCACCAGCTAGATCACGCTTATCTCCCAGTAGGTGAAAGGCCTCAACCAGTTGGCAGTTTTAATTCTGACCTAGAAATAGATAATTGGTTTAAGGAAAGCATTTATCAAGTAGAGGCAAAATTGAAGAATATTGCCTGGATACTAGCACGTATGCACAATACATCCCAGCAAACGTTACCTGCATGGGCAGCTTTCAATGAAGCCATTAGCTTAGTTAACCCTCCTGTAACAACCCCTGGCATATTGCCTATTCTTCAAGCGCCAGCAGATGACAATAATACTATGACAACTATTATTAACCGCTTCATGGCCATAGCTGAAAATCTTGGTCAGCCAAATACTGTAATAGCAGTAGACCAACCCTTATACAGTAGAGGCAAGGAGCTTATCTGGGCCAATTTTGAGAAATATCAGAAAGTAGTCTTGGTTATGGGCCATTTGCATATACTCTTTAACTTTCTGAAAGCCATAGGGCAGCATATGGAGAATGCAGGGCTTGCAGATGTGTGGGTTGAGTCAGGTATCTTTGCACAAAATAGTACCAATGCCATGTTGGAAGGGAAACAATATTATCAAGCTGTAAGAGGTCATATGTTAGCATATGAAGCATTAAGCCGAATTTACTGGGACTACTTCACTACATGGCAAATATCTAATGGAAGGGAGCAAGATTTCAAATCAGAGCTAGACAAAATAGTGCAGGAATTTAGCCAAAGAGATTCTGACAGTGAGGGGTTAGTTGAAGCAGTAAATAACCTAGTCAGTACTCTAAAACTGAATCAAGTATTAGCTTTGATGGATGAATTTGATCATACACTGGAGGATGCACCCAATTTTACCCTCTGGAGGTCATACATGAAGATGGTGGAAACATTGCTGGACTTCATAAGAGCCAATAGAGAGGGTAATTGGCCCCTTCATGTAGATTCATTTTCAGCAATGCTTCCTTGGATGACCATCTATGACCACGCTAATTATGCCAGGTGGGGTACAGTTTACTTATCTGAAATGAAAGGTCTGAAAAAGTCACAACCATTAGTTTATGAAGAGTTCATGAATGGAAACTTTGTTGTCAAACGAAGCACATTGAGGTTCAATCAAATACCACTTGACCAAGCCACAGAGTGGCAGAACAAAATCTGCAAAATATAAAATGGCATCATTGGCATCACTAGAAATGACACTGCTAGAGACAAATTCTGTATAACCTGGGCAGAACGTTCCTATGTCTCTCACTCAACTAGAGTGTTGCTAGATCTAGAGGATGAAAGCAATGATACCATTTCTATCAGGAAAGATGCCCAGCCAGGAAGAGTGAAAATCGATGAAAGTGCAGTAAAGAACCTAGAAGAACAATTCATAAGATTCAATGTCTTCAAGATTGACACTGTTGACTTTAATGATCAGCATATAGATCTTGGAAATGCTGCTGCAGAAGAGCTGGCACAAGAGGGGGTAGGAATGGATAGGTGGAATACTCCAGAGGTCAAGCAATTAACCTCTTTGGCAACAAATGATGTTGCAACTGATGACATTCAACAGGATATGCTAACAGCGAAGAAGCGAGGGCAAGAACTGGTTTGTGAAAATATCTCTAAATGGCTGGTAAGGGCAGATGTTCCATTCTTTGATCCTTTAAAGAAGAACAAGTCTAAAACATTTGCCACATTGTATAACACGTCAGTGACCATGCAAAATGAGAACAAAGTCATTAAAGCTGATAGAAAATTACTACAGCTGCTGCTGACAGCATCCCTAGCAGGTCGTAAGATTGACATGCATGACATACTACAACATGAACTTTCAAATGTACATGTACCTCTTTCTTTGGCAAAGATGAATGGCGTGTTGAACACAACCACTAAGTCAGATCTAATTAATATTTTGATGGGTGATGACACAATTTTGCGTACACTTCCAGCACCCACCTTGCAGCAGAAAACTTGTGTTTTCATTGATGGCCATGCTTTGATTCAAACTCTAAGCAAACCACAAAACTGCAGGACCTTTGAAGAATATGCCAGAGCCTTTTTCAGATCTGTCGCTGCAAACATTGATGAAAATGTTAAACGAGTTGATATTGTCTTTGACACCTACATCAAGCACTCGATGTAATGTATTAAATTTGTCATACAACCACGAAGAAGCAGACACATGTCTTACTTTTCATGCACAGGAAGCGGTTAGTAATAATTACAATAGGCTTTTACCCTCTGTTCAGACAGGTGTGGGCTAATTTTATCTCATTAAATGATAATAAAGCAGATCTTGCTAGATTTCTACGTGAATACCTAATATGCCATGGCAGAGAATTCATCAATGAATATGAGCTGGTAACAAATGGTGGGTTCAGGGATTCAACAAAGGCATGTTCAACACACAGAGGTAATGTATTAAATTTATCATGCAACCATGAAGAAGCAGACACACGTCTTATTTTGCATGCACAGGAAGCGGTTAGTAATAATTACAATAGGCTTTTAGTGTTATGCAAAGATAGAGATGTGTTTTTACTTTTAATTCATTTTCTTGGACAAAATCAGAAAGTTGAAACGTGGATGCTTGGTGGAACTGCTAGGCAAAGAAAGTGTTATCCTGTTCACATTATTACAAATAAACTATCCCAGGAGATCATACAGAATATTCTACAGTTCCATGCTTTAACAGGAAGTGATACGACTTCATCATTTACCGCGTTCGGGGAAAAAAAGTGCTGGAAGGTGTTTGAACAGTATCCACATCTGCTTTATGGTATCGGACGTGATGGTCCAGTTGAAGATGCAGAGGAATTTGTTTGTAGAATGTATGGAGCTCTAGATCCATTGGCGGGGATTAACCAATGCAGAAAGTATCTTTTCGAGAGAGGTAACAAAGAGCTTGAGAAATTACCACCAACCAAAGATTCATTTACACTACATTTTACTCGGTCTAACTATCAAGCAAAGGTATGGTTACAAGCATATACCAAGTTTCAAGAACTCTGCTTACCAGTTGAAACTGGGGGGTGGAAAGCATCTGACACAAACCTGGAAATTATATGGACAACTCTACCCAGCATACCAAATTTCTGTGTCAATCTAGTCTCTTGTGGTTGTACAGAAAAGTGCAAGTCTGGAGCATGTAAATGCTACAAAAGCAATCAGCCATGTACACCATTTTGTGGTTGTAATGCCAAAGATTGTAGGAACCCACATGGGTGACAGAAGATTAGTGTTCATTTCCTTCATTTTAGTAGATGTAGTAACTCAGCACCAAAATTTAATATTCTCATGTGCACTGAATTGTTGTTGTTACTATTGTTGTTTTTTTTAGACTAATTTGGATGTCATCAGAAGTCAGCAAAATTATTTAGATAATTCATGTACAATCGATCATCCAATACTTGGCTTATACTGAGCATGCATTACTGAGTACTTGCATGTGCAATTATTGTAAGCAGCATGCTCACTTAAATTATATGTAAACAAAGATTTCAATGTTTTGCATGGCAATTTAGTCACTGGGCTTTCATCCTGTTGACTAGGCGGTTATCAAGGCATGACTGTTGATTGAATGTGGTCATTTCAAACTATGTTGTTGATAGGGTGTGTGCCTCATGGAACCTAACACAAAACTAATTTAGCTAAAAGTAATTTAATGTTATGGTATTAACTAATAATGGGCAGAGCAGACATACAGTTATTTATGTTAAAAGTGCTGTTAAGTGTCATTTATAGGTTGTTATTTCTGTGGAATAGTTTTGTTTACATACTGTATGTACATTAATACATTCAATTATGTGGTCTAAAAAACCTGGAAACTTTCTTACAAACCTCAACAGACAATATCTTTCAATCCAATTCACCAATGAATATAAAACACAACATTATTATATATATCAAGCATCGCACACAGTGGATTGGTCTCTGAAAAAAGAAAACCTCCTGTATGACCAACAAAGAACTGTGATCTGGAAAACTGGGAACTTAACTGAACTGCCAACT